>APFE030900323.1:0-20463 GCA_000404065.3 Pinus taeda | reverse complement strand
ATTTAAATGGCAAGTGTTCTTGAACTAATCCAACGAACAAGTCTAGATTTAAAGTGATTGGGATCCCCACTAAAAACAATTTATATTCCTAACAATACAAAATTCATTATAAAACTATAATCCAGTATCTTCTGGCTATCCAGGGTTCTTTTTGTCTTGGTTTAAAAGGCATGCTTGATTTATGCATGTAGTTGTGCTTACTAGCAATTGAGAATTTGACCACTATTATACACAAAATGCAGGAAAACAATACTCTAGACAACATGCTTTGGTGTCCTTTATAAACCAAATTCATGTTTTAACATTAAAATTGATTGATTCAACAGAGCTTGAACCATTAGTCACTGTTGTACCCAGTCTATGATAGTTAGTATCTTAGAGGCCTTGTTTGGCCTTGTTTCCTCATCAGATTAGAAGAATTTAATTTTAAACAATCCACAACCTCAATTATGATGTCCTCCACACCAGACTGTTCTCCAACTTCACTATAATTCTTTTAAGGAGTGGAGAGGCACGAGGTCTACAGGAATAAAGTTCCTTCGGGAGGAAAAACTGGATTCTAGTCAAACTCTCAACGTGTAGTTTTGTTTTCCGAGGATCAACTACATAAAAAAACTTCATGAACCATGCTTGGATGTAGATCTTTTTAGCAGTTTTCCATGACACTGAGGCTTTGTTGATCCAAGGATCAACTACAAAATTTTATTTTCCTGAAGCATGCTTGGTTGTAGATCCTTTTTGCAGTATCTCATGATTGAACTTCCAGGAATGCTTCATTATGAATCAATTATTACGCCATAGGCCTGTGAAACATTAATACATTTTTTAATAGACATTGAAAATAAATGAATATGGCTCATTAATAACAGTTCTGATGGAGTAATTTATACTTTTGAGGGCGGTATTGAAAATGGTCCATTGATAACAGGTTTATGGAGTGTTTTATATTTTGGCGAAAGTATTTTGTGTTCAGACAGTTTTCCTCGTGTTTTAACCTTTTCCACTCAAGTTTGAAACCCCAACTTGAATACCCACTACTTTCACAGTTTGGCCGCTAAACGGAAAAAGAATAATTCTATATGGAACATCCGTGATGGGAATAACAGGGTCTTAACAAAACAGAAGGAAATTCAGTCTGAAGCTATGCGCTATTTCAGTGAACAGTATAGGGTCCACGCTGAAGCTAACATTGTTAATCAGTTGGATTTTGTCAATCTTTTCCCAGTAATGATCAGTGAGCAGGCCAGCGCCTCACTGGATAGGTCGATATGCACAGAAGAGTTACATGGGGTGATGAAAGGTCTGGCGAGGGACAAAAGCCCAAGCCCTGATGGTTGGCCGATTGAGCTCTTCCTTCACTTCAGTGAATTCATGGTCGCGGACCTGTTGGCTTTGACAGAAGAGTCCCAGAGCACAGTTATCCTTTCTGGTTCGATTAATACAGCTTTCATAGCTTTGATTCCTAAGAAAGCTAACCCTCGCTCTTTTCCAGATTATAGACCAATATCTCTATGTAATGTTGTGTATAAGTTGGTGGCTAAATTAATAGCAAACGGGATTAAACAAATTCTATCTGAGCATCAGCACATCACACCGGAGCAATTCGGATTCATAGGCACCAGACAGATTCAAGATGCCGTGGCAGTGACACGAGTGTTTACACTCCATTAAAACTCGTAAGTTGGAAGCATGCTTAATGCAAATTGATTTTATCAAGGCTTATGACAGAGTTGATTGGGAGTTCCTTAGATTGATTTTACACAAAGTCTGCTTTGCTCGTCGGCGCATTGACTGGATAATGGCATGTCTGAAATCTGCAAATCTGGCCATTCTTATCAATGGGCTTCTGACTTCTTCAAAATGTTCAGGGGTTTCGTCAGAGTTGTAGACTATCTCCATTGGTATTCATCTTGGTCATTGGTGGCCTGAGCAAAGGGATCAGTGCGGCCAAGTCTAGAGGGTTAATCACTGGTTGCAGGATTTCCAGACATGTCAGCATTTCCCATCTAATGTTCGACGATGACGTGCTGTATGCAGAGGCAGCTTCAACCGATGAATGGAGGGCTTTCCATCTTGTTCTCACAAACTTTGGGGTTGTGTCTGGTCTGATCATGAACAAGGAGAAATCAGAGCTAATCTTTGATAGATTAGATGGGGAAACAGAAAAAGAGATTGCTAGTTTGTTTGGGGTAAAATTGACCGTGCTGTTTGCAGGGTTTAGATATTTGGGTTTCCTTTGAAGCCAACCAGCTATGTGTCCCAGGATTGGGACTTGATAATCAAAAAATTCTACTAGAAGTTGGCCCTCTGGGAAAGTAAGTGGCTAGAAGTTGGCCCTCTGGGAAAGTAAGTGGCTTACGTTTGGGAGGGAGGTTGATCAGTTCTTCAAGGGATCTCTGTCTATTGGATGCAACTTTTCAAATTGTCCAAACCAGTCATCAAAAGAATTAATGTTATTATTGCAACCTTCCTTTGGAAAGGTGTTGGTCGGCCCAAGAAATTTCACCTTTCTTTCACCTGGTACGCCTTGCTGCAATTGCCAAAAATGAGGAGAAGGAGGTTTGGGAATCAGAGATATTGAAAATCTCAATCTAGCATTACTGGTTAAAAACCTCTGGATGGCTTTCAGGGGCGTTGGATTATGGCATTACTGGTTAAAAACTTCTGGATAGCTTTCAGGGGCTTTGGATTATGGCAACAGGTGATTAGAAAGAAAAATTATTTTAACGTCCATGAGGTTAAAGATAGCCTATGGGGCAGATTGTTTCTTCATCTACGTGATGTATTCGGCCCATTTTCTGTGAAGCTTCAAAATAAATACTCTCGGCTTCTCGACAAACCCCACGCTAAATAGATTACCCAAGAGCTAGCTGCCAACATATCTGCATAACTTTCCCTGTTGCCTTTGAAGGCCTCACATTCTAAAATGAAATGTTTTTCTGTTTCCACTTTTTCGGAAGAACAAAAAATGCATACCCTTTCCTCTCACACTTCCTTTGGCCTTGCTCCTTATCCCAAATATGTTTGAGGAACTTTTCCATAAGAAAAGTTTTTATCTCTTTGCTGTTTATGGGACACGAGTTCAAGCAAATACCCCATTTACTAAACCATTTGTTATTTTGTTGCATCCAATTTTTTTTGCTCTTGCACAATCTATCATTAAAGACAACCTTAGGCCATCTACCCTCTTCCATTTGCTCAATTTTTTTTAAATACCTTATGACTTGCACCATAGCAAAATTGCTTCAATAGAAGCAATCCTTGTTTCACTTAACAAGATATCATAAGGAACTGCACTTTTAATCTTAAATTTGTTTGTAATAAAACGTTTCTGAATTTTCTCAATTTGTCTCCACTGCATGTCGGAGGTACTGCTAGCCCAATGTTCACAACCATAGAGAATCACCAGAATCACTAGAAGCCCAAAATGAGTTTGAGTGGTTTTGGAGTCCCATAACTATGCCTCTCTACACCTATTTTGAAAAGCATAAAATGTTTTCCAACCTCCCAAAGTTCTTTTCTTTCTACAACCATTCCAGCTTAGATTTTTGTTGAAGTCAATTCCGAGGTATTTGTAATCCGCAACTTTGTCCAAAATATTGCCTTCAAAGTAAAACTTATGCTCATTATGTTTTCTTTTCTTTTCGAACGTCGGCATTCTGCATTTCAAGACCACAGCCCTTTGTTGGCCGTTTTAATTAAACGGTATGATAAACATATGAACAACAGCAAATTTGTAGTAGACATGGTTTTGTATCTCAGAATGCATGTGCTTATCAGATAAAGGGAATTAACATGTTATAGTTTCAGGGTGAGCGTGTGGCTGTTCTAGCAGGTCTTTTTTAATTCATCTTGTTAAATTTCTAATTGATCGGGTTTACATCGTGACATTACTGTTTTTAAAAAGTATTAAAAATGGAAATTAATAACCTAAACTAAAATGTATTAGAGATGTTTCGCCACAAGAAAGAAAGAGATGTTAGCGTGTTAAATGTAAACCATACTAATATGACTTATTCAGTTTTGAGAGTTACTTTAATGGGTTGAAATTGTAATTTTTTCAAAATTTTGGATGTTTTTGCGATGAATTACATAGAAATAAATAAATAAAACAATTTACTTAACAATATAAAACAATTTATTTAATTAAGAGAGTTATAAAATTTTAAAGTGAGTGCTTTAAAAATTTTAGAATATATGAATATTTTAATTAATTAGTGTTTTTTTTTTAATATAATACGGTTTTGTTTAGATAATATGGATTCATGATTGGCTAGGGTTATTCGTCTGTTGATCTCACCAACCCACAGGTGGATAGTGCCTAGGATTTGATGATAATTTCTTTTGACCATAACTAACATTCATCGGTCTTCTTCTTTTTGCTTCTATTTTGGTAATCCACTTCCAGGTATGGCTTCATTATGGCAGTTTCACCTTATTTTGGATCATATGCTCAATGTGAAGGTTATTGGTGGGTGTTTTGGGATTGCACTACCATGGAAAAAATTGATTTATCTTTCTATGAATTTATGGTATCTTTCGTGCTAGTTCTTTTGTTCAATCATGGCTTTGGCGAACTCGAGATGGGCTTGTGGTCTCTCACGACTATATGTAGGATTGAGATGCTCAATATTTTCATTATTATGTATGCCCATGGTTTCATATTTTCACTACCATGTCTGTGCTATTCATGATAATTTGTTGTGACAATTTGGGTATTGGTATTGGTCTCTTTGGTGCCCTAGACAGTTATTTGAACATGTTGACAACCGTCAGATTATAGTGCTAATGGCAGGTGGGGCTTGGACTTGTGGTTACTTAAATTGTTGGTTCATTCCTTTGTGGTGTCTAGTTTATGGAGACAATTGGAATTTCTATCAATCTAGAAATATGTAGTATGTTGTCTTCTTGAGTGTTTATCAGATGAGCCTCAGTCTTTTGTATCTTACCATCTTATGGAGTTGTTTTATTGCTCAGTTTCCCTATTTGTTGATGTATGGAATGCCAAGTTTTTTGTCAATATGGGACTAACATATATGTAATTTTTCTATATTAATGAAATTCAAGTGTTGTAGTTAACAAAACAAAAAACATAAGACGAGGATGAAAATAAAGGTCATACAAGTGTATAGCCTTCATGATCCTCATTAGCAAATTTATTGTTTTTTTGGGTCAATTTAGAGGTAATATGAGTTGCTTGAAAGAAACTTATTAGTAGTAGAGAAAGTCATGTGCATATACTTAAGAGCTTAAAAATATATGAAGTAGATGGATGGAAGATGGAATGATTGTCAATAAAGTGAAGCATATTGACCAAGGGTGACCAAATAAAGCAAGAACATCTCCCAAACAATCAACAATGTTGATGTCATTTTGTGTTCCTATTTACAATAAGTTTGATTATTTGAATATTGTTAAACGCTAACATAACATTTTTTTGTATATTATGTGCATAATCGTTATTTTCAAGAAGTTTTAATAGGAAGATCCTGCAATATATCAATTGCCATCCATACACTCATTGAAAGATTGCAAGGTTCATAAATAGTCATAATTGTAGGTGTTCATTGTTCAATACAAATTGTTCATTGAGGAACGCTCCAATAACAAATAGTTCTTCATGAAAAGGAAGACATAATTTGTCTCATGGCAATAAGTTGTTAATAAACTATAATTTTTGTAGACCACCAACTACAAGTAGTATGCATTGGGATTACCATTAGATGTCACTATGTAATTGGATTTTCAATGGATTCATTGTAAATTTATCACATAATTCAACATTTGTTTTATAAAGTAAATGGTTACATGCTTATTGGGAAAAAAAGATATTCATGCTTATAATGGTTGTTTGGTCTAATGTTGAACATACCAAGTGCATTGTGTTTACTAATATCATTGATTTAATATTCAATAATTCTACAATCAAGATTTAGAAAATGAGAATATGTCTACCATCTATCATTGCAGTGATGTCAACTTGAGAAAAGGTTGCTAAAAAAACACATCTTAGAAAAGAATCATACCAAGCATAGTTGAATCAACCATCCATTCAATTTCCACGTATTGAATCTACAATTCATAATGTCTACAACAACATCAATTCTTCACATGTTGGGGATGATGATAATGATACAAAGGTTCATATCGATGATTTCTTATAGGATACCTATGCCATGGAGGTAATGTTATGAAATTCTTTCTAGCTGATGAGCTTGGGGATGCTGCTTATATTGTCAATGGCTTCTTTGAAAGTCTGAGATATGTTTCCACCACACTTTTCTTTAAATACCAGCCCTAGTTTACCTAAGCATGGATAATAATATTACCATACAACTTGAAAACAATGTATCGTATGCCAAACGCACATTTGTTGGAACCATTGAGCTAGTTGACCATTAAGTGGCCTATATTTTAATAAATCTTGTCACATAATTAGCAATGAAATATGTCCTTGATGACAATGTACATCTATATTTCCCACTAACTGTAGGTTATTCAACTATAAGGAAATTCTAAGTGATAATGTCCTCCATGGTAGCTACAAAGAATAAATAATTTGTTAAAAAGGTTGGGTGTCGAGTACATATTATATCTTGCTTCTCCCAATGAATGTAATATTTACAAAGGTGATTACATGACAAAGAGTTTTCTATGTCCAAAATGTGGGCATGACAAGTATCAACAACAAAAAAGTGCAAGGCACATAGTCCTCATAAGATATTTAGGCGAATACCTATGATCCCAAGGATTGAAATAATCTTTCATTGCAAAGAATCAATTATGTTGCAAGAGTGGCATGCTTCCACAAAATTGAGCTAGGAGTTATGTGCATGCCAATGGATTTGATAGTCATGAGCATGTAGAGGATACATGGTTCAATAAATTCAAGGATGAGGAATGAAGCTTTTTATTGAGCATAGCCATGGATAGAGATAACCCACATCCTCTCTAAAACACAAATTATTGTATTTGGACAATGGTAGTGATCAATAACAATATCCCCCATGATTGTTTGTGAAGAATGTACATCTTATGTTGGCTCTCATATCTCTTGGTCCAAGACAGGTGAAGAGAATGAATATCTATCTCTAGCCATTGATTGATGAAATGGAAAAAATATGGGAAGAGATACAAGTATACAATCTATCAAGGCCCTTCACGATGAAGATGTCTTTTACGTTGTGTGGCATATACATGTGTACATCATAGATGATTATCCAAGACTAGGAGCTTGCTTTGGTAACCATGACAATTTATTTGTTTATATTTGTAACATTATTTGGTAGACTTCATTTTGATCAACTTTCTTCCTTGGCAGTAACATGTTCCATTTACAATACTACTGTAAATCTTCTAACAAAAGGGTATCGTTAATGTAAACATTGTGGACATTGTAAAAAAGATAAATGATTTGTCCACCTATGAAAGGCGATGTACTTGAGGTTATTTCTCCTCGAATACCATCCTTATATAAGAGCTTGAGTCTACTTTTAGTGGTAAACTAGGAAGTACCCGGAGACCTAAAATAATGACATTGACAAACTAGCTTAATGCATACAAAACAAACAAAGAAAAGGAAAATGTAGAATCATTTGATCCAAATGGAGAATATGTTAAATGATCCTAAATTTTTCAACTCCTATGAGAAAATAACCATTTTGATGAAGAGGAAATCTATATTTTATCATCTTCCATATCAAGAGCATCCTAATATTGCCCACTTACATGATCCCATGCATATAATAATAAGTGTTTCATCTTCTTTATGGAGGCACATATCATTGAAAAAATGTGACACAATGGGTGTTATGAGAGACGCTAATTTTTCAATTTTAAACATTGGCCATTGAAAGAAAAAGGAGGAGAGGCTCATCCCTATTGGTCTTTTAAAGAAGGTGATGTCCCATGGATTTTGAAGAAAGATGATCTATCCCTAGTGAAGAATGTCATATTGGGTGTGCAGTTTCCTTCTTTATGTGGCTTTGACTCTATGATGTTGATTCACCATAGAAGGACATTTGTTGGGATTTAAATCAAATGGCCAACAAAACCTTCTAAGGGCATGTATGTTGATTACATGTTTCTCTTTTTGTAGTGTAGGTTATATACTATGCACTCTTAGTTTTATGTTGATGATCAAGTTTGAAAATGTTTATCTACCCTTTGTTCATGCGTGGTTATGTGAACCATGACTCCCCCCAAGACCTATGATGTGCCATATCTATATTACTAGTATCTGTATGTTGTATTACATCAAAAATATTCACATGGCTAACATTTCACTAGTGGTATTGAGAGATACCTAAGATTGTTTCTTTGTTTCAGAAGGGACCACCCAGAAGTTTCACGAACTTGCAATTCCATATTTTATTTCACCTATTTTATAAGTTTGAATAAGTTAGGGTGGTCTCAAGTTGTTAGATGTCCTTCCTAGAGAGGTACATACAAAAGTTGAAGGGTTTTGTTTGAAAAGGGGAAAAATTGGGGTCTATGGCAAAGGGGTACATATTATATTATATGTGTAATTATATTATGTGGATTATGTGAGACATGGGTCATTAATCTATTGTGTGTGTGTGTGTTTCATGCATGTGTAGAAGACATGGAAATTCCTAGCCATCTCAACAACATATGGGGGATGGAACCTTATCAAAGGCTATATTGGAAAAAGTATAAATGCTTCATAATTCCTACTTATTTTGGGTGAAACACAAAGTCTCTCTAGAGATTTGTGGATAAATCAGGTAGCATGGATTACCTACTTTGAGTACTTCCATTGTGAAAAGGTCCATACATCACAATTATGATTAAGTGCCATGCAATAAGAAATGAAATCCTTCATAGGCATGGATCCCTTATAGATTCAAAACAAAATTAAGGAAATAATAGGTAACTCCAAGATAATAATAATAAAAAATAATAATAATAATTATAAGAAGGTTACCCACTTTTAAGGGGGTTTTGGTCATAAGATAAAGATAAGTTTTCTCTATACACTGATTTGTGTTGTCTTTACTTTGTTTCATGAAATTGCTTAAATTATGTATATCTATTAATTCCATGCACTGTGTGATGGATAATATGCATGCGGTCCCTTAGGCTATTCCATTCCCCTCTAGGGCTCCAGTGCTATTATTTAAGGAATCTCAATTCTAAAAGCTCTAGAGATTCACTATTGTGGATAGTTTTGTTAGCATGCCAATGCATCCATTCACTTAGGATTAATCATATTCTTGGAAACTAATCAATCTTCTCATACAACCAATAATAGTGGCTTGCTCTATAACTATCTTCTCCTCTCCAAGAAACAAGAGTAAGAAAGAATGAGAAATCCCTCCCCAAACCATAAAAAAACATGGCTAATATATGACTGTTCAGAAGATGCCATGCAACTTCCCCCTTGAAGCTCATGTAAGAGGCATTTTCTCAACAAATTCAAATATCAATTTAATAATATATACAAAACTTACTTTAGTCTAACCTCTCCAGTCACAAACTCCACCCTCTCCGCATTTCTAAGTGTGGCATAGATTTAGTTGTGATGCTTATAAGCATAGGAAAAGCTCCCTCAATCTAGTAGTGCCATGGAAGCCACGATATCAAACAGATCCTCCATCCAAATCACTCTATGAAGATACTGTGAATGGATTGAACCTCCATGTCTACAAGTGTTTAAATGTATTATCTTAAACCTTATCCATGTTAACCCACACGCAGAAATAGTTATGACTGCAAAGCAATTCATAATTTTCTTACTACGGAGAGAAATCATACTTCTGACTGGGTGATCTATTTTGAGCTCACATTGCAGTTGGTGAATGAGGATCAGGCATGGTATGGAGATTTTGTGTACATTAGAGGCATGCATGAAATAATGACTAGATGCCATGACATAAGGCGGCCTCTCATCCAAATGTGGATTTTTTTTCTTACTTTGCTTTCGCCTTTGGGGTGAACTATGAAACTGACCTTTAGTCATATGATTGATCGTTACCATGTTCATTATTGTAACTCTATGGTAGAATGCACCATGTCGTTTCACCATTAATTTCTAGTTGCCCAACCTGGAGTTGACAAGCCTGGTTAGCACTCTTATCAACTTCAATGTTCTATTTTCTTAAGATGTGAAAGAAATCTTTATGAGGGAGTTCATCCAACAATGCTATGATTCTCTTCAGAATATTTTCCAATTGATTGGCTTTTAGCCAAGTTCCATTATGAAGATGTCGAATAATAAAAATGAAGCCTCCAAAGATAACAATATTAGTCACTTGAGTAGCTTTAGCTAGAAGCAGACCTCGCAACATATAGACTGTGCATTTCAATGTGATTGTTGGTCATATTTCCCAACCCCCATGTTCCCAATTCTCATGCATACCTTGTAACCAATTTTCCTTCAGGGCTATACTACACACCTCCCCTTGTTGTTAATCGACTTCTTATTTAACCAAGCTAAACATCAAAAATGAAAAATAATATTATTGCAATTATAATCATTGTCGTATTAATTGTTTTTTAAAATAAGTTAAAACTTTCTAAAACTATAACTTATCAAAAGAAAGTCTACTAATTGAATTTGTCAACTTATCAGCTCACCCATAATCTCATAATAAATGCGCACACCCCCTAGTTGTCCGCTTATCAACTCACCCATAATCTCATAATAAATGCGTACAACCCCTACAAACTATATTTAGTATCTATTAAATGTTAAAAAAAACCTAACATAATATCTATTAAAGGTTTTAAAAAAACCCTAAGGTTTCATCTCAGGAGGATAAAAACTTATAAACCCAACTTGGAACCCCTCCAAAAAGTTTATTGCTTCCAATAGTCCGAGAAGTTTGCAAATGAGATCTCAGCGCAGACATTGTCACTAGAAAAAGCAAAGTGATAAACACCAAGGAGATTTGGAATAATAAACTCGAGTCCGCCTCCTGTGTTTTTTCTCCTCCGTCTGAAGTTGAAGCTGAAGCTGATCAGATAGAACAGTAATGCTAAAAGGTTGATATACAAAAGAGACACTGGCAAATGAAATTGAAAATGGGTTTGTTTTAATCTTGGCTTAAAGAGCAGAAAGAACAGTAATGCTAAGGGGTTTGAGAGACAGAAGAGACAGTGGCAAATGAAATTGGGAATGAGTTTCTGTGAATCTTGGCTGAAAGAGTAGTAATGCTAATAGATTCGGCTGAAAGAGAAGTAATACTAATATATTTGTATTTAGAATTTCATTCTGTATAACAAAGCTTGCTTGTGATACTGTTGTACATTGATCAATTCTGATATTGGCAATGGCAAGGGACAGACTGAGTGCATTGGATGATATATTGCTCTCTGGTCATATACTGTCAAAGATTCCTTTAAGATATGTAGTACGATGCTCGATCCTTTCCCGCAGATGGCGATCCCTCTGGATTTTGTTACCCCATCTCAAGTTCTCTAATGACGATTTTAAAGAAAAAATAGTTGATAACATCTTTTTTTTCCATCGGGCGAAACTAAAAAAATAGTTGATAATGAGTATTGTTGTTCTTGAGCCACCGAGCAAATTCTTCATCTTTCATCCTGATTTTCCAGCTATATCTGGGGCTTTCTTTGCTACTGGGATCACATCTTTTTTGTTCTATGCTGCTTCTGTCCAGAATATGCCCTATGTAATTCCTTTCTTTGACTGTTCGGTCCAGCACCTTCAAATTCCCATGACATTTTGTGGATAGAGTTTCCAAGTTGAGATTCCAAGCTTTGTTGTAGAGCTTTCTAACATTAGTTTTTGTGCCTTTGAAGATCATTCTATTTCTTGCTAGCCAGATGTTCCAGAGAAGTGTACAGGGCAGGGCATTCCATACCCTTGGAGCTGTATTGTTGGCTTTTCTTCCCCACGGGTAGCTCTTTTTCCATATGTGCAACACTTCAAATATACTAGTGTCAGGCACCCAGGGGGGATTGTGACTCCGAAAGGCTTCTTTCCACCAGGCTGAAGAAAATGAGCAATTTATAAATAGATGTTGGATTGTCTCTTCTTCATTTTGGCAGTGAGATGGTCCAATTATTCCTCGCTTTCTGAGGTTCTCAGCAGTGAGGACTTTCCCTCTTAAGAGGATCCATAAGAAGAATTTGATTTTTGGGAGAGTTTTTTCCTTCCAAACAAGTCTCCAATGTGCCCAGATTGCCATGGGATACTCGTTGATGCAGATCTGATGATAAGCAACCTTAATAGTGTAGATAGTGCCTGAAGGATGCCATCAAAATTCATCAGCAAGGTAGCGTTTGGAGGGCGCTATACCATGAAGATAAGTTTTCAGGTTGTTGAGACTGATTTCTACATCTGCTGGTATATGAGGGAAACTCCAAACTTTCCAGGTATGGGAGTGGGCTTCCCATTGAGAGATCTAGGCCAGAGTTTGAATACCTGCAGTGCTGAAAAGAGCTGGAATCTGCTGAGTACCAGGCCATTGGCTTATGGGCTCTTGCCCCATTATTTGTCTTCTCCAATTCTTATGTAGCTGCCTCCTTTGGGCACTTTGGAAGTGTTTGGTCAAGAAAAGCTATAGCTTTCTTACGCATCCTCTAGATTTTAGAGCATGCTCTGTTGGGGAGCTCATGATCCAAAAGTTGGTGCCTTGGGTGGCTGAGGTATTTTTTTTCAAGAACAATTTTCCACCAAGCATTCCTTCCAGTTATGATTCTCCAAACTAGCTTGCCAGCAAAGGCGAGGTTTAGGAATTTAGATGATCTGATTCCCAGCCCTCCGTTCTCACACGGCTGAGTGACCTACTTCCAGCTTACCAAGTTGTATTTTTTTTTTTCATTTCTCCCTCCTTGCTAAAGAAAATGACGAAGGAGAGCATCCATTTTAAAATGGAAGTTAGCGGGGGCTTGTAAAAGTGTAAAGCAGTACAAGGGCAGGGAGGAGAGGCTTGCTTTCAGAAGAAATATGCGCCCTGCAGGGTTAAGCCAAGAAGTGCTCCAATGGTGTATCTTCCTTTTCATTTTGTCAATAATAACTTCCCAGGCTGTAGCTTTCAAGTTGTCGGCACTTACAGGCATGCCCAAATAAGTAAAATTTCTCCCAATTCAGCTTACAAGGAACCCCAAGAGTACGAGCAATCATATGGAGAACATGTGCCGAAGTGTTCCACCCATAGATACAGCTCTTAAGATAATTTATCAGACCTCCAAAGTAGCTCATGTATTTGTCTAGGAGGGTTTTAAAATGACAGGCTATGATGTTTGAAGCTCCCCCCATTAGAAGAGTATCGTCGGCAAACTGAGAGTGATTGATGTTTTTGACTCCATTGTCAAATTTGATCGCAGTGATGAGGCCCATGCGACGATTGTAATCCATAGCTCTACTAAAAGAGTCAGCCATTAATATAAAGAGATAAGGTGAGAGAGGTTAGCCTTGTCTAAGGCCTCGAGAGGGTTGGAAGGAAGGTTCGGGTCTGCCATTTAGAAGAGGGGAAATCCAAGGTCCTGTAATGCAGGCTTTGATAAGGCTAATAAAGGATGTGGCAAATCCCATTTTTTCAAGCACAACAAATAGGAAGGAATGTCTGACACAGTCAAAGGCATTGGCTAAGTCTAACTTTAAGATGAAGCCTTTCTCATTTCGGGTTTGACTGGTGTGAATGGCTTCTTCGACAAGAAGAATGGAGTCCGAAATTTGCCTATTATCCAAAAAACCCCCTTGATTTTCAGATATGAGAGTGGGGAGGATAGGTTTTAGGCGAGTAGCCAAGATTTTTGTCAAAAAATTTTATGATGAGCTACACAAGGATATTGGCGAAAGCGTGAGAAAGTCAAAGATCGATTTTCATTAGGGATAAGGGCAAGATGAGTGGCATTAGTGAATCCTCCAATTTTTCATTTACGTTGGACCCATCTTAGCATTTTGACAAGATTATTTTTTATTATTCCCCAATATGTTCTATAGAAACAGATAGGAAAGCCATCTGGACCTGGGGCTTTATCTGGCTAGAGAGCCCAGATGGCAACATGTATTTCTTCTTCATTGATCTCCTTAGTCAAATCTGCATTAATATCCTCATTGATTCCTTTGGGCATATGATGTAGAAGGTCTGAATAGTCCTCTGTTTCCTTTGTCTCAGTTAGGAAAGTGATGTAATAGGCTGAGGCAGTTTTCTTGATAGCTTCTTGGGTTTTTTGAGGGTAGCCTTCCTCATCATTGACCATCGTGACATTATTTCTAACTTTCCGGACAGTTGCTTGCTTATGGAAGAAAGTTGTATTTTTGTCTCCTCCATGAAGCCAAAGCTGTCTTGATTTAATTCTCCATTTCTTCTCTTCTCTATTAACCCGGTACAGCTGATAATATATATCACTTTATAATGCTTTATCCTCTTGGGACAGCCCATTTTCCTCAATTTTCCTGTGAGTTTCTTTCAATTTATTTTTTAGCTCAGCTTTGACATTTTTTGGTTCTTTGTAATTTTGTTTCACCCATTCCTTCAGGGCATGTTTTGTATTTTTCAGCTTGCATTCCCAAATGAATCCCGGTGATCCTTCTATATGATGATGCCAGGTTGTTTGGACAATCTGATCCACAATAGGATTGCTACGCCAAAGAGAATTGTATTTGGAAGGCAACGGCCCCAAAGGACAATGTGTTTCAAGAACAATGCTAATGGGGTAGTGATCGGAGGCTGAATAAGGCAGAATATCAGCATGAGCAGTGGAAAGCTCAGAGAGGAGAGAATTATTCACCAAAATTATGTCAAGGCGTTTCAGAATGTTATCTCTACCCAGCCTGTGGTTGTTCCAAGTGTACCTCCGATTTTTTTGGGATGATATCTACTAAATCGCACTCTTGCATGATGTTTTCCAGCTTTGCTCTATAAGGATCATGTGTAAAAAAGACTCCTCTTTTTTCATTGGAGTGTAATATAAGATTTAGGTCTCCCCCAAAGATGATAATTCTATTGTCTTCAGTTTGGATGTCTTCTTGTAGTGTGGCCTAGCACTGATCTTTATCTCTGAAATGGTTCGGAGCATAAATGTTATAAATGACTATTTGCTTATCCTCTGCTTGTTTTTCCAGTATGACTTTGATCCAATATGGATTGATAGTTTTGGATGTGCATTTCCAAGTATTTTTGTTCCACATTGTGGTGATACCGCCAGAAGCTCCTCTTGCTTCACATATTTGTCCCTCATAATGCCTGAGTTGTTCTATAATTCTTGTCATCTCTTGCAATCTTTGCTTTGTTTCCTGAATCATTACAATTCTTGGCTTCTCATGAGCTATGAGATCTTTTAGGCTAGCAATTTTTGAGGGGTGCCCTAGTCCCCTACAGTTCCATGATATGACTTTCATTATTGAGTATTTGGGTTTCGGAGGGATGCTCGGCCCCCTTGCTCCTTATGTGTTGTTTCATTGCTATTTTGCCCGAATATATAAGTTTCTATGGGATATTGAGTTCCCATGGCGATGTCTTTTTGAGCATTTTTGTTCCTTTGTTGTTTACTTGATTTCCTGTCAGGTCCTTTTTTTTTAGATTCTTGATTGGTTCCATGCTCTTTTTGAGGAGCTTCTAGTAGCTCAGGGTGGGGGGGGGGGGGGGCGAGGGAATGGGAGGGGGAGGATTGAGAAAGAGAAAAAAGGATGGGGGGGTCATTTTCAAGGGGGTCAGGGGATCATTATCAGGGAGAGAGAGGGCACCAAAGGGATTTGAAGAGATCAGGGGAGAACCAGTGGATGGCCCCGAGGTGGGGAAGATGGTTGGACCAAGAGGAGAGGAGGGAGAAGGAACAACTGAGGAGGAGGCTTTGGGCGGAGCTGAAGGGGGATTAGGCTTGGGAGGGGTAGTTTTGGGAGGAGCCTCTTCAAAGTTTGCTTTCAAGCCAGAGGCAGTCTTCTTTTTCTTTACAGTTTCCCATTGTTCTTCTGATTGAGCAGGTTCAACATTAAATATTTTAGAACAACAATTGGAAAAATGGTTGTATTCGTGACATACCTTGCATTTGAAAGGAATTTGTTCGTAGTCCAGTTGCTGAATATGCGTCCAATCGTCCACTTTTAGTTTGATTGCTTCTGGAAGACCCTTGCCGAGATCAACTTCAACGCATATTTGCACACATGCCTGCATATTATCCTTGGGCTCACACCAATCAATGTATTTTCCAACATCATTTCCGATGGCTCGAACCGAGTCATCTCCCCAGTAGTGGAGCGGGAGATGCGGAAGACGAACCCAGACCGGAACAAGAGGGGGGGGGAGTTGAAACAAGAGGTTCATCTCACCTTTGGACCTTTTGAAGGAAATTAGTAAATAATCAAAAATCAACTAGTTGATTTGGTTGACCAAAGTTGGTCTTGACTTATTCTATTGATGCATAGGTTGAAAATAGATATATGCATGACTAAGGATGTCAAAGTTGAATATGTATTCCGCATTCTATGGGAGCTAGTTATACTTTGGATGATATGTAGATGATTCTATGTGTTGGTCTATCAAGTGGTGATACATGAAAGGTTTTGGTGATTGTGTTATCTATTATATGTTGAACTATGCTCACGTGTGCAATTTAGACACGGCCTCTTCCCAAATTCGTTATTCTTCAATTCTATAATTCCCTAGTTCTCCAACAATTTGTGCCCATCTAGCCATTTATTACTACATTTTAAACAAATTCCTTTTTATTTTTGTCCTCCAAATCCTTAATTGTGATTCTCCTACTTCATTTCATGGTTGTGATGTTTGTCCTTTTTGGTCACCAACTAGACCACCAATTTCACTCATGTATGTCATTATTGACCGAATGTTTCCTTTATTTATCTTCATCATGGTTGACAATCTCTTGTGAGGATTGTTAATATTGAATTCTTGTCAAATTTCCCCTCTAAGTCACCCGCTAGAATGTTCCACGAGTTTCTCACAATTAACGCTCTCATCAAGTGCACTAATTTTTTATGTTGCGGGGTGCAATGCATTACAATTTCCATATGTTGAATTCTTGAGAGTTAATTAAAATAATAATGTACTCTGGATATTGCCATATCATGTAGTGATATCTAAAATAAATGTGTCTAGGGTCATGAAGTCCAATTGATACCATTGTTATTGTTTGGTTTCCATAAACAAAGTTTCTAATATAACTCTCTTCTCTCATGTAACATGGTGAAACAAAAATATTAAAGTCCATTTGACTTCATGTCACTACCATCAAATTTCTTAATGTCTACCATAAAAAAATATCTATGAATATGGAATATTCATAAACTCCCATAAATTCAAAATATACTCCTTACCCTAATTATTTGGTCTCGGCTTATAGTGTTCACAAAATATTACTTTGTTTTACCTTTCCATGTCTATAATTATTTTGAGAGACCGTTTTTCCAAGAAATATGACAAACATTGGACACAATAACTATATAATGTTGCAAACATAGTTGTTGTAAGGTTAAAACAGTGTCTTTTGGAAATTATAATTATATCATAGAAAATGAACAGTATTGTACCTTTTTATAATAAAATAAAGATAAGTCAAATTAAAAGAAATGTGTGTTTAAAAACAAAAGGAAAAATTGTTGAAAAATACAAAATATATTGTTTATAAAATTTGATCGAATAATATTTGTAATTTATGGAAAACAAAAATATCCAAACATAAATTAAGTTAATTGAAGTATTTTTGTTTCTTCTAAAAACTTCAAAGTTGTAAAAATAATTATATAAATAGAAAATTATTTCTAAAAACTAAAAATAAAAATATTAGAATATTATTTTCTTTTAACAATGATATGCCTTAAACTACATCGCTCTTCTTTGCTTGTCACAAAAATTGTAATAAGACAAAAACTATATACCCAAGAGCAAACTTGTTATTAATGTTGTATACTATATGATGTCTACAAGGTGTATCTCAATTTGTACAATATAGATGTATTTGAATTATACAATATTAATAAATTGTTAGTTGTGTGTTAATTGCAAAAAGGCACAATCCCCTATTTGGATATTTTAAAAATGGCAATACTTGTAACTTGAAAATGGAGACCCTAAAAATAAGGCAGACATTTTTCTTAGTTATTTTTTCTATTGCTTGACATTATAATTTTTTGCTTAATTTTATTATTCATATTTGAATGACTTGTATAGCTTGACTCTGTAGGATTCTTTTTTTCCTATCTTTCAATGTTTTGTATCACATATTTATTTATTACTCAAATGTAATTTTTTTTTTTTAAATATAACAATAACTTGTATATAGTTTTTATTATTTTTATTTTCATAGAACTCATGGTATTGTCACTTTTAGTATTGGTTAAACATCTGTCGAGTAATAAGTGAAGAAGGAAGATTATTAATGGAGTCTTCCACGAGTCGTACCTTTTCTTACATGTGAGGATTTTGTTGGCACCAATTTTTTTATATTGTAACCTATGCACATAAAATACAACAATAGTTCAATAACTTGCATATAATTCTTATTATTTTTATTTTTTCAGATCTCATGGTATTGGCACCTATATTATTGTTGTTGCAGCAATAGTTAAACATCTATGTTAAAGGAATAAATTGAAGAAGATTATTAATTGGGTCTAGTGTGAGCCTTATCCTTTCTTATGAGTAGGGGGCTTCTTGGCACTAATTTTTTATGGGTAGGAGGCTTCTTGGCACTAATTTTTTAATTTCTATTATTTTTGTTAATTATGTTTAGCTTAAGTAATAAACATACAAAGTTGTTATCCTCCCCACTTAGATTCAAATCCATGTAATAACTATTTATTTCAAAATTAAGCATTTGCAAAATATCTTAGCATTGCTCAATAAAATGCAAATAAAAACAATTATCCTAACTCAATCATAAGTATGGTGAGTTGCAGGTATTTAAACTTTGAATTTTTTGTTTAACCTGGTTTTTCATACTTTATGAATTTATGGATTACCAAATGTAAGATTCTTTTGTTCCTATTTTTCAATCTTTTGTATCCCCTTTATTTATGTGTTATTCAACTGCAACTTCCTTATATAAATACAATGATAACAATAACTTACATCTAATTCTTATTATTTTTATTTTATGGATTTCATGGTATTGACACCTCTATTGTTGTTGTTGCAGCGAGAGTTAAACATACATGTCGGAGGAATAATGTGAAAGAAATAACGTGAAGAAAATGATTATTAATTGGGTCTAACTTGAGTCTTATCCTTTCTTTTGGGTGGAGAGCTTATTTACACCAAATTTTTGATATTGTGACTTGTGCACATAAAATTGCATGAAATTGCAGGTGATCTTGTTGACACTAATTTTTTAATATTATTACTTGTGCACATAAAAGTGCATCAGATTGCACCTCCATGTCTTTCAATTTTTTATGTTACTTGGATTTGTATCTAGTTGAAGAGATAGAAGAAGCTGTTATCCTCCCCACTTGGATTCAAATCTATGTAATAATTATTTATTTCAAAATTGGTTCTCCCTAAGAAATACATTCATCACAACTCAATCATCACTAAGATTAAGTGTGTATGATGGAAGTGTTAATACTAACTATCAAAGAAATATTTGGAAGCACGTCTTAGTGGGATGTGTTTTCATAATATTACCACTTTGTATTTGTCTTTTGATTTAATAAATTTAAAAGAAAATAAATAAATTCATAATTATAAAATACAAAATTTGTTTATATATATATATAAAATTTGAAGTGCATGTAGTATGCCTTAAAACTGCTTCTGCGTGGTTGAGAGCTTGTAGTACATAAGGAAATATGTTAACGCCCAAAACTCAGAGGCATCTAACGAGTGAAAGCATGCCCCCTTATGGACCACTAGCTCGGTAAGTGGTGTGGTTTTCATTGATTAACAGTGATAAGTCAACCTACACTAGTGTATAGCAAGAGTGTTGGTTATCCTCAGTGCTGGTTTGACAACTGAGTTATGATAGATTTTTCCACTATTTAAAATTATATCTAGAATTTGAAATATTTAAAATGTTCCTAGCATTCTTCAATGAAATGCAAATCAAGAACATTGATTCTAACTCAATCATGACTAATATTCTATGTATATGCGTGAGCTACAAGTATTTAAACTTTGAAATGTTATAAACTTGACTATTCATACTTGATAGTGTAAGATTCTTTTGATCTTATTTTTCAATCTTTTATGTTTTGCATAGTGTAAGGTTCTTATGATCCTATTTTTTAAAATTTTGTATCCTCGTGTTTATATATTATTCAAGGTCTTTACATATATACAAGTTATTTTTATTTTTATAGATTTCATGGTATTGGCACTTCTCTGTTGTTGTTGTTGATGATGATGATAAACATCTATGTGAGATAAATAAATTGAAGAAGAAGATTATTAATTGGGTCTAGCATGAGTCTTACTTTTTCTTACATGTGGGAATCTTGTTGACACCTTTTTTTTTATATTGTGACCCCTGCAATTAAAAGTGGATCAAATTGCACCTCCACGTCTTTAA
>APFE030900314.1:0-28222 GCA_000404065.3 Pinus taeda | reverse complement strand
AAATGAAGTGTTTTTATGCTACAGCTCTATGTTTATGATTATATATGTAAGTTTTTGCATTCTTGTTTAAGTTATGATCACCACTTCAACCCATTCAACAATGATTCCACCTCACGGTCGAACATCATAAACCATCGCCGTATTGGTCTCTACCCAAGCCTCCCAGGGCTCTAGAGCATTTGTTCATGCCATTTTGTAAAGTCATCCACACCGAAAATAATGAAGTTGTGTTCATCAGAGGAAGTGGGATTGTAGGTGATGAAGCCAATGCCCCATTTAGAGAAGGGACCACTAGAGATAATAAGATTTAGTGGGCCTGGGAGTGTGCACATTTTCTTGATAAAGATTGAGCAAGGATGACATAGTTGGACTACAAGAATATAGTCTTTAAAAAACATTGGCTAGTAGTATCCTATGCACATAATTTTCTGGGCAGTAGCCATTCCATAAAGATGACCGCCACATGCCCTAGCATGGAAATTCTCATTTAAAACATGTTCCACGTCAGCATGAGTGAGGCAACATCGAAGAACGGTATCAACACCATGATGATATAAAGTATCATTCATCACTAAATAGTTTATGGCTTGGTGGTGAATGTGATGATGGTCATCTCTCAAGAGATCTGGGTGGAATTGTTGCATTTGGAGGTAGATAAGAATGTCTCCATACCAAGGTTCGTTTGAGTTGACTAGATAGGCAGATTCATCAAGAAGAGGATGATGGGTTACCTCATCTAGATTGAAAATAGGAAGGTCTACCAATGATTCATCGAAGACTAATGATTTTTTAGCCTTAGGAGTGGCAAAAACCAAATCAAATTGCTAGAGCATAACAATCCATTTGGAATATTCTCCTCCAATGACTTGACGAGATAGAATGTGTTTCATGGGATTCTCCAAGGTGATGAGAGTAGTCTATCTCAACAATATATAATGCCATAAGAAATTGACAACAAAGACAACTGCTAAGGATAACTTTTCCACATGTGAATATCAGAGTTCAAGCCTAGCCAAGCCTTTTGAGAGATAATAGATCGCATGCTCACTAAGATCATCATGGATTTGTACTAACACTAGAGGCAAGTTATTTCATATAAGGGTTGTTATGAAACATACAAAGATCGACACACTGTTGGATAGTGGATCTCAAACTAACCTAATTTCAGAAAAAGTTGTTAATAAATTGGGATTGAAAACCATAAAGCATCATAAACAGTACACTTTAATTTGGATGAGAAGAAATCATAAATTGTGAGTAACTGAGCAATGCATGTTACCATTTGCAATAACTTCTCAATTTAAGGATAAGGTGACATGTGATGTGGTAAAACTAGATACACGTGGGATGGTCTTGGGAAGCCCGTATTTATATGATATAAAAGCGATCTTTTGCAGGAAAACTAATCAGTATCACTTGTTCAAAAAAGGAGTTGAATATGTTGTACATTCTCATCACACAAAAGTGATAAATCTCTTTTTATAGTTGAGCAGTTAAAACAAGCAGCTTATGCTAGGAAAGGTGTTGTTGTACAATCTAAAGAACTTAAGCAAGGGATCATTAAAGCTAATTAAAAACAGATAACTTTGCTTAAGGAATCCAAAATTGTACATCAACAAGATTTGTAGCGTGATAAGTTCATTTTTGTTTCAGCTATGAAAGGAAAGTAGGGTATGGTTTTAGCTATGTCAATACTTTTAATGTTGTTAATGGGTTTATTATTTTTTAGTGGTGTCTCGATATTAACAACAAATATGAATGTAGATGTGGGTGGAAAAGGACTTGATATATTCTGTAGTTTGTGTGTTTTGCTGATGATTGCATGGATGAGTAAAGTGTACAGGTTCATAAACGAGTGGAAAGATACCGGACAAGTAGGAAAATGGAACCCACATTGGTCTTATGGAAATTTAGGCTTTTGGTGGTCCAAAAGGTCTAAGAGGGGAGGAAATGATCCGAAATTGATCAATGGATGATCAAGGATCTAGAAAAAGCCTAAAATTCAAAGTTACTAGATTCAAGTGGAAGCAACACCATTGCGTAGATCTCGCTGAAACAAATCCAATGCAACTTGAACAGGTGCATTTGACCTCTGAATGAACGAGGAATTGCTTGTGGAAGTTTGAGACGAAACAATGTTTTACTGCTCGACACATGGCAAATGTACACATTTAACTCTCTGGTAGATCTCTAGCTTTGTTATAGTGGTAATATCTCAAGTTTGGTTGCAAGGTGAAATAATAGGTTAAAAGGTGATTTTTACATGGTGATGGCATGTATCTATTAAAATGTC
Organism: Pinus taeda; assembly: GCA_000404065.3. NCBI lineage: Eukaryota > Viridiplantae > Streptophyta > Pinopsida > Pinales > Pinaceae > Pinus > Pinus taeda. Next base: position 25,929 of record APFE030900314.1, on the reverse strand, counting down.
ATTTTTAAAAACAAAAACCATATATTAAAATGCACACATAACATATATTAAACATGTAGTGTGCATTTGATTTATAAAACAATGGAATGGGGCATATGTTATAAACCATGTCAATGACATATGTTATGAAGCTATGGTGGTGGATTAATATTAAAGTGTGAAATCATATGGTAAGCGATGCTCACAAACAACAAATGTAGCGGTTAAAGAAATTTATGGTTTAACACCATTAGATGCCACGGGATGCGTCGTTCCACTGTGTTCACACTTGCCACGCAGTTCCACCACTCCACCATGTTCACATACTATATTTGATGTGGATGTAACATTCTTGCCACAGGCTCTAATGTGATTCCATCACCACCGAGAATGTTCTACTTCATTTAATACGTAGTTCAACAATAATGCCACGGTCTGCAGCTCTATCGACCGCCCATAATATGCGATTTGTTATGTAATGTTTTGTGCACATGTCAATAGGTTATGTTGCTATGCTATGTTTAAGACGTAGTTCCACCATAACTGCAATAGTTCCACCACTCCAACATTCACATACGATTGGTTTTGGTTTTAACTATATACTAAGTTTGGGGAAACCATATAAATGTGCCGGAGTTAAAACATAGTATATGGTTGATATGTGCATAGTTTTCATTGCATTGAATGTAATATATGGTGTGGTTCTAAACAATATTGTATATGGTTATAACAATGAGAAATGTGATTTAATACATTGCTATGTTTTCCATTAAGGTTAGTCATAAACACTATATATACATGTAATGTAATGCCATGAAGCGTAGAGAGGAGTTGAGAAATGTTGTGCGACAGAGAAGAGTTTTAGTGTAGCTTTGGGGATTTGGAGGCAGAACTTTGTTGGTTTATTCTAGGAGTTGTAAGAGATCTTTTTCTGAGCCTTATGTTGCGTCGGATTTCTAAGGTTGAGCAGAACACAACTGGACCAGCGAGGGATCTTGTTGACGTAGCTTTGATGTATTTTTTGGCTTTGAATTTCTAATATAAAGGCCTCCCCATTCAAGACCAGGGCCCGAAGATGTAGGCTTGAAGATATCCAAACTCCGTTAATAATCTCTTGCATCACTTTTCTTCTCATGGTTTGATATTCTAATATGCTACAAAATTTCTTAACAATTCTTCATGCTTATGTATTTAATGGTGTTTTTAAATCATGCATTAACACTTTCTAACAATGAATAAATCACAATTTCAATTAAATATCTTTTTGGTATCCTTGTAACATAGTTCAGAGGTGTGTATCCACCACATCTCTTCTCAAAGATAAGCTACCATCGCCCGAGCTATCTTATTTCCATTCTGTTTGTAACCATAGTTCAATATTTTTCTATTAATGAAATGAAGTGTTTTTATGCTACAACTCTATGTTTATGATTATATATGCAAGTTTTTGCATTCTTGTTTAAGTTATGATCACCACTTCAACCCATTCAACAATGATTCCACCTCACGGTCGAACATCATAAACCATCGCCGTATTGGTCTCTACCCAAGCCTCCCAGGGCTCTAGAGCATTTGTTCATGCCATTTTGTAAAGTCATCCACACCGAAAATAATGAAGTTGTGTTCATCAGAGGAAGTGGGATTGTAGGTGATGAAGCCAATGCCCCATTTAGAGAAGGGACCACTAGAGATAATAAGATTTAGTGGGCCTGGGAGTGTGCATATTTTCTTGATAAAGATTGAGCAAGGATGACATAGTTGAACTACAAGAATATAGTCTTTAAAAAACATTGGCTAGTAGTATCCTATGCACATAATTTTCTGGGCAGTAGCCATTCCATAAAGATGACCGCCACATGCCCTAGCATGGAAATTCTCATTTAAAACATGTTCCACGTTAGCATGAGTGAGGCAACATCAAAGAACGGTATCAACACCATGATGATATAAAGTATCATTCATCACTAAATAGTTTATGGCTTGGTGGTGAATGTGATGATGGTCATCTCTCAAGAGATCTGGGTGGAATTGTTGCATTTGGAGGTAGATAAGAATGTCTCCATACCAAGGTTCATTTGAGTTGACTAGATAGGCAGATTCATCAAGAAGAGGATGATGGGTTACCTCATCTAGATTGAAAATAGGAAGGTCTACCAATGATTCATCGAAGACTAATGATTTTTTAGCCTTAGGAGTGGAAAAAACCAAATCAAATTGCTAGAGCATAACAATCCATTTGGAATATTCTCCTCCAATGACTTGATGAGATAGAATGTGTTTCATGGGATTCTCCAAGGTGATGAGAGTAGTCTATCTCAACAATATATAATGCCAGAAGAAATTGACAACAAAGGCAACTGCTAAGGATAACTTTTCCACATGTGAATATCATAGTTCAAGCCTAGCCAAGCCTTTTGAGAGATAATAGATCGCATGCTCACTAAGATCACCATGGATTTGTACTAACACTATATCAATGGAGGATGGTGAGGCTGCCAAGTATAAGATAAAGTGACACCAATAGTTGGGAGGACTAAGCAATGGGGCATATGTGCGTGCCTCTTTCAAGGCATCAAATGATTGTTGGGATTTCTTATCCCACAACTAACGGTTGAGAATCAAAATATTCTACCAAGAAGGTTCTCCTTCTTCAGGTGACCCACTTCTACCGCTACTTGGAGATACGAGGACTTTCAAGCCTTCAAGCTGGCTCGGTATGTCTTCAGGAGGTTGACCCTGAATACAGGGTTTCCAAAGCGCTTTTTCCAACCAGGGCTTCTAGGACTAGTAACTCAACCCACCAAGGGATTCCAGAGTGTTTTTCCAACCAAGGCTTCCAGGACTAGTAACTCAACCCAAGCTGTTACTGGGCTTCTAGAGTGTTTATCTAACCATGGCTTCCAAGAATTAGTAACTAAACCCAAGCTAAAGGAAACACGAGGACCAACTAGAAAAGTAAAGAAATAAACCCACAACACTATGGCTATCCAGGAAATGGCAAGGTTAGGAAACTCCACTGTCAATCTTGGCAAACCACCATGCCAATGATAAATCATGACAAATAAACCACATGCATATGCCATGCATGCCAAAACTAGTGAGGAAAACATACATGCAACTCATTACTTGCAAGCAAAACCCGATGTAGTTGCTAATTTCAATTTGGTATTGTACTTTGCTTCTCTTCCTTTGCCTTCTTTCTCCAAAACTCTAAGTATGCCACACTCCTCCAAGAGTGCTCCAAAAATATTGTATGTGTCCAAGAGTATGAGAGAAAGAGAATAGAGAGAGAGCTCCAAAATTGAACTGACAAAAGTCTGAGAACTGATCCTATGAAGCCTTTTTATTAATGAGGCCTCTATTTTCTTCATTTCCCATTATTTTCATAAATAAATGTTCCAAAATACCATTTTTCCTTTCCAAATAATTTGTCATTGTCTTTTCGAATTTCCTTAGCCATTAACAAATCACCAGTTATCCCCATCACTATGCTTTTTCCCAGCATTCAGCTTGGAATAAACATCCCAACAACTGTGGTTATTATTTTTCCTTTATTAACTTTTATTACATGGAATTTTCACCAGGGTTGTTATAGAACCCTCCCCCTTGGGGGAACACCATCCTCGGTATTCAACAACACCTACAGCCAACAAGGCTTCTGTAAGAAAAACATACTACCCATGGAGCTTTATAAATTAGCTCATTGCAGTATTTACAATGATCATCCTGTTGAGAAGCAAACCAATAGGACAACATAATAAGTAGAACATCATAATGACATGAAAACCATATCGCTTATTGAATATTTATAACATATCTCATGGTGGTTTTTACATCTGTATACATATGTACATATACCAAACATAACCAAAACATGTACCAAAACATCCGCTCAACCAATGAATAAGCAAGGGTACATAGCCCACGTCTGATCCACCATCTCCCATGTAGATTCATTGGGCCAAAATTGCTTCCATTGCACTTTAACCTACTTGATTGCTCATTTCCAGAGCATGAACACCTTTCTCTGCAATATACAATGTCGTTCCTACTGGAACTATCCTTCTGGCTCCACCTGCAATACAGACCAGTCAATCATATGATTAACATCTTTAACATACTTCTTAAGCAATGACACATGGAAAACATCATGGAATTTCATTATCGAAGGCAGTGCAAGTTGATAGGCTACTGGCCCAATCCTCTCAATATTCCTGAAAGGTCTAAAAAACCGGGGTGCCAACTTTTCACATGATCCAATATGCAAGGATCTCTTCTTTGGTTTGATGCGCAAGTACACCTATTTCCCAACATGGAACTCCTTGAACAACCTATTTTGATCTGCGTAGTTCTTCTGTCTATCCCGTGCTAATTTCAAATTCTTCTTGATTACATGCATTCCTCACTCCATGTATTCCAACATGTCTGGTCTAATCAACACCCTGTTCACCAGATCACTCCAACTGATGGGAGTATTAAAACTATTCCCATACAACGCCTCAAACAGGCTCATCCTTAGTGACTCCTAGTACCCATTGTTGTAAGCACACTCTGCCAGTGGAAGGTACTCTTTCCACTTCCACTTTTGATGCATCACATACATCCTCAACATGTCCTCTAATATCTTGTTGACCCTCTTTGTCTGCCCATCTATTTGTTGATGATAAGATGTACTGAAGGCTAACTCTGTAGCCAAACCTGCAAATAACTCCTTCTAAAACTTGGAAGTGAACTTCACATCCCTGTCTGACACAATATTATTCGGAACTCCATGCAATTTGACCACGTCCTTGATGAAGATGTGCGTTACATCACTCGCTGAGAATGTAGACTTCACTGTAATGAAGTGTGTTTCCTTTATCAACCTGCCCACCACTACCATGATGGAATCACGTTGTCTCACTGTCCTCGGAAAACCTCTTATAAATTCCATGGAAATGACCTCCCATTTCCACTCTGGAATCAGAATCAGCTATAGAAGCCCACATGGATGCTTACACTCTACCTTCATCTGCTGAAAATTCAAGCACTTAGCCACAAACTCTGCTACATATCACTTCAAATTCGGCCAATAATATAATTTCGGCACTGTTGTTAGCATCTTCTGATATCTTGGGTGACCTAAATATGGTTTCGCATGAAACTCCCTCAATCTCGCCTTCTTGAGCTCACTACTATTTGGCACATATATCATGTCTCTAAACCTGTACTTGTACCACTAGCTGAACCCTGCTGCAACTTGTGCACAATCTCCATATACCTGACATCCTATTGACCTGCTTGCAAGGTCCTATCTTGTAAATCCATCCCGTAGGAGCTCATACCTGCTATGGTATGACATGCATCCTCCTGTTAAGAGCATTTTTTATCTTGTTGTCTTTATCTTTGATATACTTGATCTCAAAGTTGAACTCATTGATCGTGGCCAGCGACTGAGCCTACCTGCAATCAAATTCGGTTGGTTAAATTGATACCGCAAACCACTATGATCACTCATCAATACAAACCTCCTACCAAGAAGAGATTGCCTCCACATGTTCAATGCATGTATGACCACTGCCAACTTAAGATATGTAGCGGGTATTTCTTCTCATGCTATTTTAGTTTTCGTGACTCATAGCATACCACCTGTCCATCCTGCATAAGGACTCCATCAATTCCTCTCTTACAAGCATATGTACATATTACAAACTCTTTGTCCACATTGGCAATATTTAACACTCATGCATGTGTCAACAACTGCTTGAGTTGCTAAAAAATGGAAGCACACTCCTCTGTCCATTCAAACCTCTTACCTTTCCTTTGCAATGTTGTGATAAGATAATAAATCTGCAAGAAGTTCCTGATGAACCTCCTATAATAACTTGTTAGCCCCATAAAAGATCTCACCTTATCCACATTCCTGGGAACTACCCACTCCATGATAGATCTTACCTTTTCTGGGTCCACTGCTATGCCATCCTTAGAAACCACGTGTCCCAAGTAGTGTACCTCAGTCTTAAAGAATCTGCACTTGATGAGCTTAACATACAACTGATTCTCTCTCAATAATATCAAAATTGCTGCTAAAATCTTGACATGCTTTTCTTCATTTTTTATAATATACCAATATATCATCAAAGAACACAATAAAAAACCTGTCCAAATACAGACACAACGCACTATTCATGAAGAGCATAAAGGTAGCTAGAGCATTAGTTAAACCAATGGAACTACAACAAACTCATAATGGCCATACCTGGTTTAGAAAGTTGTCTTGTAGATGTCCTCTTCTTTAATGCGTATCCGATGATATTCGGTTCTCAGATCAATCTTCAAGAACACTGCCGCTCCCTTCAACTAATTAAGCAATTCATTAATCCTCAGTAACAGATACATGTTCTTGATGGTCACTTGATTTAACTGCTTTTAGTCATTTCCTAATGTATCCCTTGTCCAACATTTCCTTCAACTATAGCTTCAACTCTACCAACTAAGGTGTACTCATCCTGTAAGGTGCCTTTGATGCCGGAGCTGCCCTTGGCACCAAGTCAATAGAAAAGTCTACTTCCCTGTGAGGTGGAAACTTTGAAATATCTACAGGAAATACATCCTAAAACTGATGTAGAACTGGGTACCTGCTCAAAACATCTGCATCCTCAACTTCCTTACATTTATCACTAGAAATGTGCACTGCAAATAACACACACCCTTTCCTACGACTACGCTTGGCTTGCATAACTATCACCATTCTAACTACCGTTGCTTTCTTCTTACCTCACAATACTCTTTATTCTCCATTTTCATCCAAGCATTCAATGGATTTTTCATAACAATACACCTTGGTTCTATGAAGGTACAACCAATCCCTGCCAAACAACATACTATATGATCACAACAGTAATACATTCAAATGTGCTGAGGTACGCATACTATTCAAATCAAATGCACAAGCTCTTACTCAATGATGAACCCACTTCTTTGTACATATAGCCAACTACATTAACCAAGAATTTGCATGCACTTCTTTATTCAAACACACTTATCCACCAGGTCAGGATTAACATAACTATAATTAGATCCATGGTCAATCAAAATAGAAACAACTTGATAAAAATTATTACCATCCATCTCAATGATAGATGCTTAATGGTCTATGTGTCTATTATCTAGTGCTGCATAGATCTTAGGAATACTCTTCCCAACATCTCCCACTTTCTGTGCCTCCTGAGCACTATAGATCCATGGTCTACCACCCAGATGTTGTGGGAAATATCCCCTATGATGCTCTCCTCCACAAGTCCAACATTGCAAAGGCTTCAAACCTTCATCCTTATTTTGCTCCTCATATCGAAGTCCTTGTCCTCTGTCAGATGCATTGAACTTCTTAGATGGTGCTGCATTCTCTTTATTACCTGTACCCACCAGGAGACCTATTTCCATATGCCCCATTAGTTCTTGTAGAATTTTGTAGAATTTTTCTACAAATCAGCTAGCTCTGATACCATGGAGAGCATTTTCTACAAATCAGCTAGCTCTAATACCATGTAGAAATTTCCCACCTGTAGATCAACATGGTAATGCAATGTACTAAAGCAAAACACTTGATCTACTTCTATAAACATTTTATTGGAAGCTTAATCAACCATGAGAAACATCAATAAGAACACATATAACTAATATGGAGAAATCAAACATACATAACACAAGATATATCCAGGGGAAAGCACCCGCTTAAAAACCCAACCATGTATTATCAATTAAGTGGAATCCTCTTCACAATACAAAAAGAATCAACTCAATAGCTCTCCTGCTCTCTTTTTACTATGATGATCTTCAATCAAAAGATGAAAATCATGGACTACCTAGGCCTCAATATATAGGCCACAAGTCCTCCAATCTCCTATAATAGATCCTTCTCCATGCAAGGAATACTTACTAGAAATATCCAAGCATCTGATAGTAGAGTGCCCCACATTTGATCTCAACTGGGTCTCTGACATAACTGATATGCAACAGTTACCCATGAGTGAATTCTTAGTGATCTAAAATAATAGTTGTAACATGCATGCAAGCATTAACAAACTATATTTTATTATTTTAACAACTTGTCAAAATAATCTAACTAGACTTGACTAGTTAGAACTAAGTCAACTGATTCTCTCATTATAGAAGTCATACTTATTCCCTCAATCAGTGGAGGAAATTAAGGATAAATTCCTTAATCAATGGGACAACTCATGTGCATGCTCACAAATACTTCAAATTCGAATTTTCTTAACTAATTAACTCAACTGAATTAATTAATTAATATTTCCAATTGCTATTAAGACCAAAATTAATTTTACTTCCTATAGATAGACTAGGGATTGCTATAAGTAGGAAGGGACCCAGAAATGCTATTTTTAGAACTTTCTATTTTTAGCAGTTTCACCTCTCACCCAATGTGGCCAATGACCTTACTGGCCAAACTGCTATTTTTCGACATGCTATTTTTAGTAGGTCTATTTTTAGCACATTCTAAATTTAACATTTCTTGGTGCACATTTTTCAACACTCTATCTCAATAAGAAAGGCTTCCTCTCGAACTTGATCCTGTAACTCTGGAATGTTCCGCATGCAACAGATCTACTTGGTCCACTTGCTCCAACAACACTTGGAACAAAAACACTCCCAACTGACCACTCTGTTGGGCTAGGAACATACTCTGATGTTGAAGCTCTACTTGCTGTTGACAAGTGCTCCCTCTCTGATATCTACACTACTGCAACATCTCCATGCATCTTGCACCATTGCACACCTCTTTGTGCCACCTAGCATTGCGCAAAACACTTGTGCCTCTCACATTGCTGCAACCTGCTAGCTATACGTTGTCCTAGGATTCCCTGCACTATTGCTCTCTTTGCTGCTCCATCCACATTTTTCTCTACCCATTCAGTCAGTTCCTGCTACTCCACATCGGGGCTCCTGTAGCAAGGTCTCATCTAAGAGGTTGGGTACATCAAGGATCTTGCCCCTCCTCCTTGGGATGATCACTCCACATCGCCCCACCTCCTACTTGGAGGTATGACTGCATGTGATCCCTTTGTCCACCTGCCTCAAATTTCCCCCCTACTTGAGTTCTATGCATGAGTAGATGTTTCTACTCGATCTCCACTAAGCTTCCCCTGTTGTGGTTGCTCCGTAACCTCCTGAAGCTGCTGCACCAATCGTGGCTCCTCCGCAATTTTTTGAGACTTCTTCTTGCTCTACATGTTGAGAGGTAATTTACTCTCCCTCTCAACCACCAAGTATCTAGCCTTTTCCTTGCTCCTCAAGGCTTTGCATGCATCTTGTACCTCAAGTGCATACAAGTTCTTGGCTAGCACACCAATCTATTTCCACTTTCTCGTCGTCACGAAATTTTCTAGAAAAAGAGCTGATTTTAAATCACCGATATCTCCCTCATCCGAACTCTGATTTTAAATCACCGATATCTCCCTCATGAAGATCAAACCAAAATCATTACACTAAATTCTGCATTTAACTTCATCGTGACTAAGTAAGAGAAAAACACATCAATCAATGTATACAATAAAAACATACAACTTTATCATACAAAAATTCAATTGCTCAATATTCATACTAAAAAATTTGCAATTAACATACACAAATCAAACCACTAAACAAGCATCCAAATATTGTGCAATTATCACAAAATCCCATGGTTGGAAAATATTATATTGATTAAATCAAATTCATTTACATAACTTCAACTTGATTTAAGATTTATGATTTTCTATTGACATGTTATAATTATTTATATTGATGCATTATTTGATACTTTTAATTTACAATCTAATAAGCAATACAAACACACAATCATAACAAGCATTGCAAATGCACAAACATTCAAACATCAAAAGAATTGCAAATACACAATCATACAAACATCCCATCAAATCTTCGTACTACATGCAAAATTATAAATACATACAAATATTGCATATGAAATTTTTATCATCATACATAGAAGATTGTAAATATCCAAACATAAAAAATTAATGTAGACACTAAATCAAGCCATATGCTAAAGAAAAGCCACACAAAATTCAAAGTACATAACAAACATGTCATCCACATTCATTATAAATACACAACTATGTAAATAAAAAGCCAAACAACAACCATTCTCATACACAGTCACAAGTACGCGTCAGAAAAAGCATTGTAAAGACACAAATACATTGAACATTACATATCAAATTTTTGTCATCACACACACAGAAAATTTTTGAATGCACAAACGTAATATAGATACCAAGCACCAAGTATTAACAAAGAAAATTCTCACACATTTCAAAATATATATTAACGTGCCACCGATTCATTGTAAAACACAATCAAATAAATGAAATTCAAACAATAATCATTACACTAAATTCTGCATTTAAATTCATCATCACAAAGTAATAGAAAAACCCATCAATCATTGTATGCAATAAAAATATACAACTTCATCATACAAATATTCAATCACTCAATAGGCATACAAAAATAATTGTAACTAACATACACCAACCAATCAATGTACTTACAATAAAGACATACAACTTGATCATATACAAACTGAACCGCTAAACAAGCATCCAAAAATTGTGCAATTATCACAAAAACCCATGCCTACAAAAATATCATATTGATTAAATCAAATGCATTTACATAACTTCAAGTTGATCTAAAATTTAAGATTTTCAATTTACATGTTATTATTATTTATATTGATGCATTATTTGATATTTTTAATTTACAATCTATTAAACTAAAACTATCTAGTTCTAAAATAAATAAATAAAAGTAAATGGAAAAGTAAGGTGGAGAGAGGGACACAAACCCTTGAGGATAACCATGGTCCATCCTCAAGAGCAATGAGAAAGGGCTTTTAGCCCTTTCAAACAAAACAATACTTTGTATTATTATAGTGGTTTTAGAGTAATTACATAATGAAGATGAAAAATAAATGAATGCCAATTTATTTTGGGTCACGATAACATAATGAATTCATGTCATGAATTCATAATGACATGTAGATAGTTCATCTATCCTAGCATGCTTGTATATTCATGTCCTTTCTTATCATCTGCCAAAAAAACAAAAAATAATTATTAAAATTTAATCGTCATCTATGCCTTATTTGTAAAGTAGCAAAAGCTTTATAAAGAATCAAATTTAATAGTTTATGAAAAATAAGCAGCCTAATTTTATAACTGAAAGGCAATGAATAGATTGAAAATTCATATCATGCATTGAATTTACCTTTGCACCATTTGCTCTACGTTGTGTTTCTGCAACCATGATATGCCCATGCAATATAAGTCATCTTACTCCCATATAACCTACAACCTATTTAGACATACTCATAAAATCACAATTATTTTATTCCTACTCCACTTTTAATGTTTTTTTGTGGGTTTCTATAATTGGTTCTTTCCTTTGCCACATTTGTTCAAGATGTCGTTTACTAGTTTCTTAATGCCAAAAGCCCATATTCCGAAATGTAATCTCTCCTATCTCAACAACTATATGTTGAGGAATTAATAAATCCACACAATGCAAGAAACTCTAAGAGGAGGAGGAGAGGCACTACAATGCCAACGCCAATATGAAGTTAAAAATTGAATTGAATTAAAGCAATCAAGATCCTTGACTATTGATATGACTTGTTTGATAAGCAACACCAATTATCTCTCGCACTTTACTATCACAGATTGCCAATTTTTTTAAGAGTGAAGGGTTGGGACTGCAATGTTGGTTATATTTATCTCTTAGATGTTGATACCAATTCCATTTGCAAAGGATGACTCATATTTCATAATGTGGAAAGATGCTCCAGCTTTTACAGCAAGACAAAAAAGGCTACGACTAGACAACAAAAGCACAATCCATGTCATCGAAGAAAAAATATAATCCACTATAGTGTTTGTTAATTTAAAAAAAAAAACATGTAGATATAAAAGAAGGGTCAAAACCCCTTTCCATGTCATCACGATGAAATTTTCATATCCTATTTTAGGAATTAAATAATTGAACTGAATTATAATAATCAAAGAACCCTCACACTATGTCAGTTTTCTCTTTTGATAAGCACTCTGAGTTATTCTTTGTCATTTTTCTCCTTCGACAAGGACTGTGAGTTATCTCTTAGATGTTATTATCATAGACTATCAATTTGGAGGGGAGGGTTGGGACTGTAGGATGTGAAAATATGTGCCATCCAATGGAGGATGTAGCCACCTTTTACAACTAAACATCAAAAGAAAACCATTTTTCATAAAGTATACTTTAGGTTTTCTTTCTGACATTGACAAAAAGCTCAAGCTCTTCCCAATTTCCTTCTTGGATCATCCCTCCTAAATATATTCCAAGATGGTGAGTTGATCATTGTTGCTCATAATCAAGAAACACCTAGCTTGACTAGCAAAGGGGAGAAGAAACAATGATTCTATCAATAAGAGATATTGCCATTTTGATAATGAATGTTGTTACTTGTAGGCCAAAAAGGTCAATGCCTATCTTATTGAACAACATCAAATGATATAAGTGTTGACATTGATGATGCATACCTAGATATTAATGTTAATAATTCAACCTCCATCTACCCTTAGCAGGTTCTCATGGAAGAAAACTAATATGAGAACAAGAATGAAGCTCTCTTCACTTAACAATTTCTAGATCAAGCAACAACTTGCACAATTAATCATATACAATGTATCCATTTGTGGGTCCTTCGTTGGTGGCTTGGTACAATGTGTTAAAGTTGAATGTTCCTATTGACTCTATGCAAATAATTAGGCTCTTAGTTGAACTATACTAAGACTGCTAAATTGAACAAGTGAACATTTTCCAAGGACCATTTCATCCCACTGTTAATCTAGGTTGTCATTGATTTCAATTGTTGATATGACAGTGACCGGGATGGAAAATATTCTTGAAGATGCTAGAGGATGACTACAACTCTTGTTTAAGTGATGAAGACACAAATGAAGTGTCAATCATGTATCTTGATCATAATGAAATGCTACCATATCTCTATACTTGATGAAGGCCTAGAAGAAATACATGTGATGACATGTCCTACCTCCAATGATGTGAAGCTTGATGTCCTTACCTCCGGTGATCCTAATAATGAAGACTACAAAATGATGGTGACCATATGTTGAAGAAGACAAGGTGATGAAGAAGGAAATCAAGGACATGATGACGGTGACTCTATGAAGAAGAAGGCAAGTAGATGATTAAGAAGACAATCAATGAAGAAATCAATCTATGAAGAAGCACAATAGTCAAGGCATTCTACCCTACCTTCACTAATAATTAGTCAGTCACACTAAAAATTCCTTTTTACTATCTTAGAGGTAGAATTCCTTGAAGACACCTACACGATCTTGTAAAGCATAGTTTTGCCTTTCTAATGAGCTATTACTTGAGCAAAATCTCCTAAATATGAGCAAGAATTAGATTTTACATTTTTAAGGCAAGCTTCTGCCAATAAGATGACCTATGCCTAAACAAAATTCATGTAGGAGTAAGGGCTTTCAGACTATGCTCAAATCAACATGGGACTGTGCACCAATCAACATGGAATTGTGCACCAATACTGAACTGTGCACCAAACAAGGACACACCAACCTCGAACTGTTGGTTCAATTTGTGGACTAGGTAGGATCACATGGTAATGACGGTGTGTTGGATTATTAGCCCTCAGATTTTATTGGAGTATTAACCCTCAGACTGTGTTGGATTGCGGATTGTATAGTTTTTTTTGGATTCCGGATGTGTGTTGGTTCAAGCCTCGACTATGGTAGATACACTTGCAAATGAAACCTTGAAGATAAAGATCTCCTCATGAAAAAAACAACAAACATCCTAATGCACAGTGAAGTCAAGAAACCATGAACTAAAGATAGCACAATGGAGTATAATGAAGCATTGAGAAGTGGCATATTAATTCGGACCCGAGGTATCATATTCGGGCTTGTAGCAGCATATCAAAATTCAGATCAGTAAATTGGTGCAGCATGATGCCATAATATTATTGCTAAAGTTTTGTTGTAGTAAGGACATTGGTAAAGTTGTGTTGCAAAAGTCCTGGTGCAGTACTAAAATATTGGTGCAATGTTGAAGTCTTAGTGCAAGAATATTGGTGCAAAATTGATGAAGAAGTATGGTGCAGAATAGATGTAGTATGGTGTATAAATCCTTGTGTAGAAGTATTGGAACAATTTGAATAGTGGTATGGTGCAGTGTGGTGCAAGGACATTTGTAAAGAATAATTGTCACAATCTAGTGTTGAAGTCTTGGTGCAGCAGTGGCCCAGTAGTCTTGAGATAATCTCGTGTTGAAATATTGGTGCAGTGCATAAGTCATGGTGCAAATTTTGGTGCAGACTTTGGAGGTAACTTGAAGTAATTTTGGGAGTAACCTTGGACCAGATTTGAAGAAGGTGCGTAAATATTATTAGAGCTGGTGCAGAACTTGGTGCAGTTCATTGAAGACACATTGAAGTGTTGTATTGAAGATCACAATGCAGTGTTGATGTCATGATGAGGTAACTTGAAGAGATTGATTGGGTATTATGAATAACAGTGGTGACACTTTTTATATGACAAGGTTGTCAATGATGATGTGATGTGGAGACTAAGTGAAGGGATAATTGAAGATTGACAGGGCTCGGTGAAGAAGACTTTGGGAGTCGTGAAACCAAACGTATCTTGACAAAGCGAAGCTATAGGATTGATGTCCTTGTATTTGGTGCTCCTAAACTCAAGGTTGGTGCCTTGGATAAGATAGGGTCAAAGCACTAGAGGTAGAAACCTCACTAAAGTCCAAGTAGGTGCTTGGCACATCCTAGGTTTGAGCCTGGGCATCTTCTTCTGGGGTTTGATCCCTACCTATATTGTACTTGATTCATTGTAAAGATTATATTAATAAAGGAATTTATTTCTACTGTTCATTTTTTGTTCTAAATATAAGTGATCTAACTGGTAAAAGTAACAATTGGAAAAAAATACCGATTCAGTCCCCCTCTCAGTATTTCCAACACCTACGTGTTGTCTAGACATTATTATGCCTAATAAAATTTGATATGTACTCAACAATTAATATATAATGGCTTTAGCAAGTATGTTTATGCATGATTTGACTCATTTTGTATAATTTGATGCCTATAACTATTTTCTGATGGACAAATTTTACCTTGTTGGGGCTAGGTACATAATAGGGAGAACATGTATGGTACTATGGGTTTGTTTACCCTATTCACTTACAAGTGAGAAAATTTGGCACAATAGACGCTTTATATCATAAAGATGTTTGGTAGAATTCAATAAACTAGTAGACACTTCATACAAACATATCCTAGAGTTGCTCAAGTTTTTTATATGATTTCCTCCATATGTAGGGATTACATTTCCCCTGAGAGGAATTAGAGCATATACGTTTATTTTTGGATTAGATTAGGTGACGAGAAATTTATTGGGATCAAGGAAGGTAGAAAAACTTGGTTTGTGTTTATAATACCCTTAAGCTTCTTCTCGAAAATATCTATGGTACAAAAATGTCCTTTGAGCAAATGCAACCAATGAATATGGCATGACGATTAGGAGATTCAACTAGACTGGCTTCTCTTGTTGCATATGATTTGAATCCCTCGCAAATGTTCCAAAACACAGAGACCATCTTGATGAAGTATGTAGATCACATGGACAATAAGGATGCCATATTTCATGGCATTGTATCATGGATTTGATGAGCAATATTGTCTTGTTTTAAATGTCTAGGTATAACATCTTTTGAATTTAATTATCAATTAATTTGTAGTATTGTAAAAATTGAAAACATAAATTCTCATCTCAGGATAATACTGCCTATTAATCAACGTTGACTCTACCAATTAATATTATATTACTATCAATCTTGACATTGAGACTTGATGAGATGTGGTGAATAATATGATTTTAATGATTACAAAATACATATTAATACGTCACACATTCATTCTAAAACACAATCATATAAATGAAACTCAAATGACAATCATTACACGAAATTATGCATTTAAATTTATCATCACAAAGTAATATAAAAACACATCAATCAATGTATACAATAAAAACATACAACTTGATCATACAAAAATTCAATCACTCAATAGGCATACAAAAAGTTTTGTAATTACCATACACCAATCAATCAATGACATACAACTTGATCGTACATGAAGTGTACCACTAAACAAGCATCCAAAAATTGTGCAATTATCACAAAATCTAGTGGTTGGAAAAATATTATATTGATTAAGTAAAATGCATTTACATAACTTTAAGTTGATTTAACATTTAAGATTTTCAATTAACATGTTATAATTATCTATATCAATGCATTATTTGATACTTTTAATTTAAAATCTAATAACCAATAAATACACATAATAAATACACAAAAATAACACACATTGAAATGCACAAACATTCAAACATCAAAAATATTGCAAATACAAAAACAGACAAACATCCCATCAAATTTACTTACTACACACACAAAATTATAAATACATACAAACATTGCATATCAAATTTTGATCATCATACATAGACAATTGTAAATATCCAAACATACAAAATTAGTGTAGATAGTAAATCAAGCCATATGCTAAAGAAAATCTACACACATTTCAAAGTACATATCAAACATGTTATCCACATTCATTATAAATGCACAACTATGTAAATAAAGTCCAAACAACAACGATTTTCATACACAATCACAAATACACATTCAATCACATGCGACTTGTCTTTAGCTGTAATAAACCCCAAGCTTCTCTCATCGAGAAAAGAGCTCAACACAGATTAAATGTGAGATAGTAGTGAATTCTCCCTTAGATGCTTGAGCTTGGACAAAATATTACAAAAACCTTTAGCCAATGAATCAAATCTATTAATTGGGTTGGTAGCCCAGAAGTCCGAAACCAAGCTAATGTAGGCAAGGTCATATAACCAAACATGGTTAAATTTAAAAGGGGCTTTTGGCTTAGGATGAGGGCCCAAAACCTCCAAATAGATTGGGGAGTGATCTGAAATGCCCCCTTTAGATGAAGATGTTGCAAGAGGGGACCCTTCATAAGAAATCTATCTAGTCTTCACGCAAGTGTAGCTTCACCCACCCTTCTATTCCTCCAAGTGGGGAGGGGTTTATTCATGGGGAAATCCACAAAATGGTACTGCTCCAGAAGGTTAGTCATAAACCCCGAGATTGGATCCATTTGAGCCATAGACCCCCAAGATTCATTGAAACCCAAGGAGAATTTGAGGTCACCTCCTAGGATGATGTGATCAGAAGATAAGATTGAGATTTAGCATATGTTGCCAAAAATTCTCCCTCTGATGAAAGGGTCCATAAATATTGACAACCCGAAGGTTGGAGCCAAGCTCTATTGAGAAAAAATCTATGCCAATGAATCTGTGGCTGCCCCATGATGCAGAAACCCTGATGGTGTGGGGATTGTAACCAATGGCAGGTCCTCCAGATCTCCCCACATCATCCATTGCCAAGAAGGTCTAACCAGGGGATATAGATTAAAGGGAGCTGGTAATGTGTTCAACGACACCTAGGGTTTCTTGGACCAAGATGATATCGATAGGTTCAACCTCAAAGAGTCTACACAGGGCTAGTTTCTTGGAGGCACTAGCCATGCCTCTGCAGTTGAATGATAGACACTTCATGGGGGAACTCCTCTCGGGATGTTCAAAGCTCTAAGAACCCCATCGAGAGTGGATTGACGACTAGAGGCTACTTCAGCCCCTGCATGCTTGATGGCTTTGGAGAGATCAGATTTCCTTCCCTGAGATGTCAGAGGAACTAAACCGGGTGGTGTGAGACCCAATCCAGCATGTTGAACCAGAGTATCGCTAGCTAGGGTACGGGACTGAAGATAATAGTGATGAGATGATGATACCCTGGAGAATGATGGAGAGGTGGAGAATGTAGTAAGCGAATGCAATGTGGGGGCAGTAGTGGCAATTAAGGGTGGAGACGACATAGTGCAAAGTGCCACAAATGTATATATGGAAGATGCAACAAAAGATGAATAAATAGCAACAGATGAGGCAGAAGAGGTTAGAGGAGTACCCAAAGCTTTTGTGGCTTCAGCAGTTGCCTGAGACCTAGTGAGCAACGGTAAGATCGATCTGTGCACATCATCCACCATCTTAGGAAGGGGATTGCTTGCCGGAGGAGTAGGACCCAGAACAAGAGAGCGTAGAATGGTCGGTGAGTCAATCCTAGATGGTGCAAGTGACGCTTTTGGGTGTCCTCTGATTTTTTTTTTAGAGGGAAATATTTGAAGATATGTCCCACCCTGTGGCATCGCCAACAACGAAACGGAACCCCTTCATAATTCAAGATCTGGACCTTGATAAACTTCCCCCATTGTAATGTAATCTTCTCCTCCAAACCCTCACGAGTGTCCAAATGGACTAGAATGCGAGCGAGGGTTCTATTCTTTGATTGCACAAATGTTCGATCATGGTCCAGATGGGTACCGAGTGCATTACCAATTTTGATGAATACCTCCTCACACTAGTACTGTAAAGGAAGCGCAGGCAAGGGCACCCAGAGTGGCCCAACCCCAATTTTCTCTCTCTAAGGGTCGAACAAGGGACTCCATCACTTGAGAAGGACCAGAGCCATCTCGATGTGGCAATACTTGGCGAGAACCAAATCCGTATAGTTTTCCTTTGCAAAGTGAAGAGAAAACTACCCCTTGGGAAGGACCTGTACCTCAGGCAGTTCCTTCAACAATCCACCCCATATCTCCTTGACCCATAGGGTAAGTCTGGTATCCGAATATGCTTTGCTGTGGACATAACCAACAAGCACCGTGCTAGCCATATATGCTGCTTCCCCAATCGCAGAGGTCTCGCCGAACCGGATGGTGATGTCCTTGGAGGTCGCCTTCACGCACTTTGTCTTTCTCTTACCTATACGATGTGCAGATGGGTGGTTTGATAATGGATCTGGGGATCCCTCCAAAGGAATATTTTCTACAGACTTTACCTTGACCGCAAGGGTCTCGAAATAGCCCGACGGCGAGTGAGCAGATGAGGGAGGGTTTTGGGCTGTGGTGGTATGGATGTCTTCATGCGGCGTGGTGAAAAAAATCGATATGGACAAATGAGGATCGAAAGAGGGCGATGGAGGTGTATTTTCAATCAAAATGTGCAGGGTACCAGGTGATAATGGAGAACAATCCAAAGCATGGGATTCTATTGAGAGCGACCCGATGTGTGGAGGAGCAAAACAGTGCCAGAAAATGAAACTACCAACAATGAAATAGGCGGAGCAGGGTCAGACAGAAAGTTAGGGCTAGATGCCAGCGTAGTGAAGTTAGGATTCCCAAAAATGACACGGTCCAGATAGGGATCCTCGGAAAAATCGAGCTCTTCAACTTCCATTGTATCCCCCAGGTTGCAAGTAGAAACCGACAACAAAAAGTGACGGACAAGGTGTAACGGAAATGACGGGCAATACTGTCGGTAGACGGGTACACTACTCCAGTTGTCTGCAGAGAGCTGCAGTAAAAACCTAGAGTTTTACCCTAAACCCTTACGGATAACGCCAATAATCCTCTCCATCTTCCCGTCAGTAGCTCCTGTTTTTATTAACTATAAACATAAATGTGACAATTTTTATGAAGTCTATATTGTACTTTTGAGATAATTTTTTTTTTTAAATAATAAAATTAAGGAAAAAAAATATAATATAACACTTGTCCACAAAATCAATTATAGTCTTGATTTGATGGATGCTTCATGTACTATAGTTTTAAAAAACTATTTTTATACCTGTCCATCAGGTACCCAGTCGGACTAATTAATTTGTCATACTTCGACCATTGTACGAAGGGGTCACACGAATAACATAGAGGTAGGATGAAAAGGTATAAGGAATCAGGCTATGATGTATGATTTAAACCTACGATGTTGTTTTGTCTACTATTTAATCATTCCACTTCACAAAACTGATATATTTATTTTTTTCATTATCTTGAGTGAAAGGAAGCATGTTGCATAGATATAATTTTAGTAGCTATTGCAAATTACATTAAAATTAATTATATTAACGAAAAATAGAGATGAAAATATTTTATTTTAATTTTTAATTTAAAATAATTAAATAAAATTAATTATATTAATGAAAAATAGAGATGAAAATAATTTTATTTAATTTTTAATTTAAAATAATTTTAGTGGGTAGAAATAGGAATTGTTTGTTTATTTGTTATTATAGGTTTTCTCATGTTGTGAAAAAAAAAGTTTTCGTTATAATTATAATATAAAACAAAGATTTTTTAAAAAATTTATTTGTAAAATGTTTAGACCTTTAAAGCATATTAAAAAAACCATTGTCACTTGAAAGAACACTTTTAATCTACCTTTACTTTGTAGATTTTTGTTTTTATACAATACCAATTAAATGCAATAACATATGTGTTTACAACTCATTTCTATAGATTTAAAACACAAGTCTTGCAAAATGTTTATTTTTTACACGTTCGTAATTGTCTTTCTTCTTTCTTTCTTTCTTTTTCTTTTTATTTTTATTTTTTATTTTTTTGTTTTTTTTGAGGGCAAACACATTAACGCGTAAGGAACCTCTGATTTGTAATCCCAAACCTTGTAGTAATGACATTAATTTGAATCCATGTTTGTCCCTTGATAATGCCCTCCCTTTGGCTTCTCCCTTGAATGAAGGCAATGTAGTGTAGCAATGGGGGTTTTTATGAAGAAGAGAAATGATAGACCCCTATTTCATATCTTTGGAAAATTTCCATTAGGGAAAGGCCTGAGAATGTTTTGATGCTTGTTGGGAAAGATGTTCGTGTTAGGGATATTTCATACATTCTTGGAAGGACGTTGGTGGGTGAATTTTGTGGGAAGCTAGTCAAAGAGTGTTCTCAAAAGAAGTGGTTGGATAACTTTTTGTCACACCCTCCTCCCACATCTACCCAAGTAACCAGCTAACCGAGGTAAACATGTGGCGAGAAGTACATATGTTATGATTCGAATCCCTATGTGCCAGTTAAGGAAGTGGAATCAACGAAAACACACCATACACACCTTCCACATCAGCAACAAAATTGCTAGGAGTCATCCCAACCACTCAAGTTACCAACACTTGGGTCCCACTGAGATTTTAGACCATTAAACCCCTAGATGCTCCCTTGATATGGACAAGCATACATCCAAGAGGCTTCAGACGCTTTCACAACATGGGTATGTATGTGTCTGGGGACTTTTCTCCTTAGACCTGTGCACATGACTTCGAGATTTGTGCCACGTTTTTAGGTCTAGAGCTCAGGTCACTTGGCAGAACTCAATGGCACTTTCAGAACTGAAAGATAACAACAAAACAATGATGCGAATGTAATTACTTGAATAAGGACTAGAATGGACCCCTACTAGCCATGACATGCATTTCGTCAAACATGTCACAAATATGTAATTTACAGGTCTTAACAACAGAGCTAAGCATAGGGGTCTCATACTTATCTAAGAATTGCTAAGAAGCATTGTTCCCTTATATCATTAGTTGCATTATTATTTATCAGGTCATAGATACATTGTTCATTTAGTTACTAGTAAAAACATGATGAGATCCATCCATAGCCATTGCCATAGTACATGCTTATAACCAACATAATAAAAATAAAAATACCAAGGAAGCAACAACCATAATCCACATATAAACCAGTATAATACTCATGAAATGACAAGGAGAAATAACCTCATATTGATGATGCAAAGGCCAACTAGGTTTGAGACTTCCACAAACCACCCAACCATAAACATGGCTCAGCCAATCTCTCTCCATCTAGTCACCCTCGTGCCATATTCCAAGAATGAATGTGGGATCTCATAAAACACATTAATCAAAACCACCCAGGGCTTCTAGAGGCCAAACCACCTGATCCAGGTGGATTTGGTGGCCACCCGCCTATTCCAACTAGACCCCATTAGCTAGTTTCATCTGTTTCCTTGTTCATTTCAACATTTACTATTTTTACTAGTTTTTTGGGTCCTAAACTTTTGGAGCAATTTTGACCCCCTAAACGACATTTATTTGGGGTCCGCGGTGGGCGTGTTGACATAAGTAGTGGCTTTCGAAGAAACCTGTAGTACTAAGAGAGACCTTTCCAACAAGGCATCGTACACACCAAACAAAGATAATATGACCAAGTTATGACCCTTGGAAGTTGGCTGCCCAACTAACCCCAACAAAGCCCACAAACTCTTGGTGTTACATCTCTTGGGGTTAGGGTTTTGGTTGTTTATGGTTTTCTCATATTTTCCAATAATAAATAGGCCCTTGAGCCACATTGTAACACAGTTTAGAGGCATGTAGCCGCCACATCGCTTCTTAGAGATAAGATACCATTGCCCGACCTATCTTATTTCCATTATGTTTTTAAGCATAGTTCAATATTTTTCTATTAATGAAATGAAGTGTTTTTCTGCTGCATCTTTATGTTTATGATTATATTTGTAAATTGTTGTTATCCTGTTTAATTTCATATCAGTGGTATCAAAGCGGTCTGCTCTTTCTCTTTTTTTCTTTGCATGTCCCCAACGAGGTTAGGGTATAAGGAGTTAGGGCTTGATCTGGTTGAACCATTGCAAGACCAGCCTTGCAAAACCCGACAACCTCTCATTGAAGAAGAAAAGAAAGACAATGGGGCAGGAGATCCTTTCAAAATGTTGCTCAAGGAAGCCCTTGAGTGACGGAGGGATGCGATGATGGATAACTTTTCCCAGATCCTTCGACGACTACCCATAGGCGATGCATCTTGATTCAACAACCACTCTGGAGGTGCCACTCCTTTTAAGGTATAAGTTAACTTCGATATTCCCATATTCGAAGGCATGATAGATGTAGAAACCATAGATAAATGGTTAAATCTATTGGAATGATATTTTTTCAATTCATGACTTTTCCAATCGGGAAGAGATTACTTTTGCACTTCTTAAAGCCATCCCACATGTCAAGGACTGGTGGGAAACCTACAGTGAACAAAAGGATGAGAGTGAAACCTTGTTGTTTTCAGCCACACCCACTTGGAATTCTTTCTGAGATGCTATCAAGGAACAATATTACCCTGTCAGGAGCTATGAAGACAAATACATAAAATGGACCACACTACGACAGGGAAGGGACCAATATGTGGCAGAGTTCACAAATACTTTCCATACCCTTCGCACGAAGCTGGGTATCAAGGATAGTGAGAGGTATTTGGTGCTCAAGTACCATGACTATCTACACAAGTACATCCAGGACGAGATGAAATTCCTGGACATTTTCTCGCTGGACACGATGTATCGGTACACTCTCAAGATTGAGAATAAGTTTAAATAGAAGAAGCGAGACTTTGGATCTACGAATCCAAAGCAAGAAAAAGACGTCTCCAAAGCACAGAACAAAGGACAAAGCCAAGGCGAGGCTACCCAGGACAACCCGCCAAAACCGCAAGCAAGGAACAACACCCCCAAGGTGAAGAAGGACATGGGAAAATGGTGTGAGTTCCATAAGAGCTCCACTCAAAATACAAGAAGTGTTGGGACAAGCAGTCACTGGTTTCCGAGCTGAAGGCTTCCGAATCAAACGTAGGTTACGACTCTGAATCAAAACCCAATAGGGGATCTGGCAAAGGGAAGAAGATCATTAATGTAGAGCATAGTGCCATCGTGGCCACCACCACAATCCAGAAGATTGAGCGTGAAGATCTAGAGGAGGGGGAACACCTCTTCCAATCAAAGATGTGGGTGAAGGGTTCTCCACTGCAGTTCATTGTTGTCAGCTGGAGCCAAAAGAGCCTCATTTTAGCAGAGGTTGTGAAGCAGCTGGGCCTAAAGACTACGACACATCCACAGTCGTACACCATCAGGTGGCTTCACCAAGGATGAGATCTTTGCGTCAACCAACAGTGTCACCTTCCCTATAGCATCAAGCCCTTCACGGATGAGGTACTGTGTGACATTGCTCCTTTTGAAGTTTGTGATGTATTGTTAGGACAACCATACTTGTGGAAGTGACATGTTGTATATGAGTCTAAGCCTCGCTCTATGATTATTACTTTGGATAATAAGTTGTACAGGATACCAGAGGTAGCCCTGCCTACTGCCATCTCTTTGATCACTGCAATAAGACCATTTCCCAAACTAGGAAATTTGTTTTTTTATGATTCGCCCTAAGGGAAAGAAGAAGGTTGTGGTCACGACTTCCAGGCAGGGCTACTCTACACAACAACGACAAATTGACAAGGTCGTGGAGGAGTACAAGGATATTTTTTCCTCACCCACAAGGGTACCTCTACACTTTTAGGTCAAGCACTCCATCGATCTGAGCCTGGGTGCGTCACTACCCAATGGGCCAATCTATTGACGCTCTGTTATGGAGAATGAGGTGATCAAAAGGTAGATTCAGGAACTATTGCAGAAAGGGCACATTAGGCCAAGCTCATCACCTTGTGGGAGCCCGATTTTATTGGTACAGAAGAAGGATAGGACCTGGAGGCTATGTATTGACTATTGGGCACTGAACAAGATCACTGCTCGGAATAGGTACCCAATCCCACAGATTGATGACCTTCTGGACTAGCTCAAGGGGGCCAAATTTTTTAGCAATATTGACTTGAAGTCAAGTTACCACTAGGTTCCTATCGAACCCTTCGATGTGTGGAAGATTGCCTTCAAATCCAAGGAGGGCCTTTTCGAATGGTTGGTCATGCTGTTTGGATTGACGAACGCCCCTGCAACCTTCATGAGACTGATGGACGACATATTGTGACCCTTCACCAATGCATTCGTGGTGGTTTATTTAGATGACATCTTGATCTTCAACCAGAGTTGGGAAGAGAACCTCCACCATATTCGACAAGTCCTTCAAACCCTACACCAACACAAACTGTGTGCTAACTTGGAGAAATGCACCTTTGTCCTAACCTACGTTCAATATCTGGGGTAAATCATTAATGAGCAGGGTGTACATGTGGACCCATCAAAGATACAAGTCATTCGGGATTGGCCAACCAGAACCACTCTAACGGAGCTCCACAACTTTTTGGGTCTTGTCAATTTCTACCATAGGTTCATGTTGGGGTTCTCTCATATCACTTGGCCTTTAATTCAAGTCACCAAGGGCGGAGCGAAAGCAAAGTTTTTTTGGTTGGAAACCCAAAAACAAGCGTTCTCTGAGTTAAAGAATAACCTCTTTTATGCACCAGTGCTCACATTACCAGACCTACAACAACCATTTTAGATTGAGACAGATGCCTCCAACTATGCTATTGGTGTGGTTCTTACTCAGCATGGTCATCCAATGGCTTATCACAGTGAGACACTTTCAGACATAGTCCGAAAGTACCCCACTTACGACAAAGAAATGAATTCCATTGTGAAGGCCTATCGTCAATGGAAGCATTACATTATGGGGAAGGAAATGGTCATCCATACAGAGCACTGACCTCTACAGTTCATATAGATACAAGGGAAGTTGCAGAACGATCACCATTAGAAATGGTCCACCTATTTGCAACAATTCCATTTGAACATTAAGTACAAGAAGTGAAAAGAAAATAATGTCATTGATTGCCTCGACTGACCACCGGTCATGGCGCTGTTCACTATGCTAGACTCTTGTGGGCATGAGACATTGGGGTGGCCGCATCTTTACAAGAGTGATCCAGAATTCGACAACATATACCAGACACTCCTAGAAGGGAAGGAAGTTCCAGATTTTCACCTTCAAAATGCACTGTTATGACACCTGGGACAATATGTGTTCCTTCAAGTGAGCGTGCCAGGATGATTTGGGAGGCACACTATAGTCGAGTCACTGGACATTTCAGAGTAGAGAAAACAATGGTGGTATTGCAAA
>APFE030900296.1:244561-263318 GCA_000404065.3 Pinus taeda | reverse complement strand
ATTAACATACCACATGAATCTCAGCAAACAGAGCTGTGAAATTCCATTAAATTCTCTGTCAAAGACTGTACAAGAAAGCTCTGCTACGCTCCAGCAGCTCCCAGCACTCAGAAAAACTCTCCCTTCACTCCCCCCTACAAATAAATTTTTTCTAATATATGAAACAAAACAAAGCTGGGGGAAAAACCATCGACCCCAAGACCCGGCCTTTTTTGTTTTATCATTACTAACAAAATAAACTAAAAAAAAACAATCAGCGCTTCCTGAAGAGAGAATAGCGCTCTGTCCACTGAAATCTGTTGATGATTTGGCTAATTTCAAGGCAAATCTGGTGCTAAAAATCTCATAAAATCATGACTAAGGATCGAAATTGGCAAATTCGTTTGTCTTGAATTCCTCTGATGGCCGACACATGGAACGCAGATCCGGTTGAAACATTAATTAAAGTCTGAGAATAGGAATCGAATCCTATTCTGCTGTCCTGGCACCGTTTGAATAGCGCTCATGAGCCAACTGTCATTGTATTATTTCGGCCAACAAAATTTCCGCATGCCAATGCTGGTTCTAAGTTATCTCTGTGTTGAGACACGTTCACCCTTTCCCAATCTTTATTAATGGAAACGGAACAGAATTCGGATCATTGGTTTGTATGTCTGTCTTTACAACTCATGGTGACAACGAGAGAGATTTGCGTGGTTTGGTTGCATTCGATAGCCCACAATCCACCTTCTAAGAGCCACATCGCCTGCAATCCCACAAAATATCCAAAGAATCCCAATAATCTTTGGCGGAAATTATGGAACAAACTCTTGTCTATCGCAGGCTCCCCATTACTGAAACTCATCATCTGTGACACATTTCACTCATTGCGAAATAAAAGCACAGGTCGCTCCCACATGTCTTTTACTGTAACACAGTTATACGATTTTGCAGCCTTCTCTAGTGTTGGCCAACCTCCTGCAACCCATCTAGCAACACTAAATCCAAGTGGTTCAAGGTTGGCTTCGACTCCATATTCATGTGCCATCCGGTACTCAAAGACCTAACAATCAACTCAAACTGAAGTTGGCCAATTGCTGCCAAGATAGGATCTGTTTTGGCCGAAACCACTGAGTAGAGCACCTGAACAGCACCTTCACCAACCAATTCATGAAGACCCTTCTGGAACTGTTTATATTTTAAGGGGTTTGTATTACGTAAATTATAGAATATGTCTGGGGAGAATGAAGGAATGCCTGGAAAAGACACTCTAGGACCAGTATAGACAGTATCACCAATGCCGAAAGTGTTCGGGTTGTTCAATCCAATAACCTTACCAGCAAATCCGACCTCCATTGTTGCTCTGCTCTGACCTCACCAGCAAATCCGATCTCCATTGTTGCTCTGCTCTGAGCAAACGATTTCTGTGGCCTTGTCAAAGTGATTGTTTTTCCAGTACGTGCCAGCTGAACTTTCATGCCCTTGCTAAACTGACTTGAACAAACTCGAACAAATGAAACTTTATCCCTATGTTTTGGATCCACATTTGCCTGCAGTTTAAAGACAAACCCAGTGAAGTGTGGATAATCAGGTAGGATTTGCCCTATGTTGCTCTCGTGTGCACCAGGTTCCATGGCATATTGCAAGAAGCTGTCGAGAAACAATTCAACCCCAAAATTATTCATAGCACTACCGAAAAATACAGGGGATAAATCACCAGAATGAATTTTTGCTACATCCATGAGTGGAAAGAGTCCTTCAATCAACTCAATTTCGTCCTCAAGCTGCTTATATAGATCAGATGTAATTATGGTATTCAGAGTAGAGTCACCAAAGGGAACAACTTTTACAGAGGCTTCTTTACTCCCATGTTTTGAATCTTTTTGGAATAAATGAACATTCGTGCTAGGTGTTTGATACAATCCAATGAACTTATCACCAGACCCGATAAGCCAACTAACTGGATAGGAAGCAAGCCCAAACTCCTGCTCAATTTGATCAAATAACTCCAGAGGTTCTAGTGCTGGACGGTCCATTTTGTTCATAAAAGTAAACACAGGAAGCTTCCTCATTCTGCATACCTCAAAAAGTTTTTCAGTTTGTGGTTCTAGACCCTTTCCTTTGCATTTTGTGCAAGAGCATCGTTAGCTACTAGGTCATTTGAAGGTGAGGTGTCACTTAGTCCCGCAACCCTTAATGATATTCGCTCTAATTCTTCCTTAATTTTCATCTGGGAATCGAAGTACAGCAAGTTTTTCTTCCAATATCTCCAGCAATCCATTGTCACAATGGTCAACCATAGAGTTTACAGTGGCATGGGTACTGCACGCATTCTTTGTTTGTAATACAGCATTACTGAGATACTGATATCTTAGCTCTAGTATTAACATTTCACCTCCTTTCTGACAGCCTTAAGAGGACATGTGTTGCAAGCACATGTTTCCTTTTGTATACATAGTAACGAGCAAGAAATTCCGGGTATTTGACTAGCTCAAGATTCAAAGCTTGTCGTGTATGAGTGATGGATGAAAGAGTAGAAGGCATTGGTGATTTGAGTGTTAAATTGCCAGACTTTGATCGCCCCAACTTGCACTCTGCAAGAAAGGTACCAGATCTGGTCCCAGAAACTCCAGCAGTTCATTCTTAAGCCCAAGTTCAATCACTGTTCGATACCAATATTCATGAGTTGCTTGATCGGGCCATCGAACATTATAACGCTTTTGAGATGCTTAGTCAAGCTGCCGGCTTGCTGTTTGTCAGATAGAAGATCCAAACTCGCTATGAAGTCTTTTCTGACTAGGTTCACCTTTCAATAATAGAAGAGCATTCATCACAACCTCATAACACTGTTCTGGAAATCGACCTCTGTCTTTCTGCCTTTGTTACAGCTACATTAAAGTCACATTGATCCACTCGATTGAGAATACATGTACAACCAACAAATGAATGTGTCCTCTGAAATTTAAAGTTTTGCTACAAGAACGGTCATCAAGGAAGAAGAGCGCTCAGTTCTGTGTGAACAATGGGTTAGTCTCTCCTCAAAATGTACTCAGAAAACATAATACAGGCCAGTTGCTTTAATATCAGTTCCCACACTTTTAGTGATATACCGTGAGAAATACTTCAAAAGATAGGTCAAAATAATGTCCATCTTCCACTTGTTTGTCAATGCCTGAAGAAATGGACCAATCAACTCCTTGTTGTAAGATAATTCATTTATGACAATTTCCAAAAAAGGTGTTCGGGATCTCCAGTGAGACTTCTCCAAATAGCTTTTTGCCTCCGATTGCTGATGATGTTGAATTGCGCTTGTGCAGGGATACGGGCTTGAAGTTTCTGCTGTCTTTTGAAGAGCTGGAGCATAAATTACATAATTTAAAACAATACATTATGATTTCTTCTTCAAAACAGGGTTTTGAAGAAGAATCAATCTCTGACGTGAGACGGAGTCTAACATCGGCTCCATTTGGGATGGCAGCTGCAGCTTCCTGGAGGTGCCAAGAACCGCAGAAATTTGGGAGAGCAGACCGTGCCTCCACCATTGGGCGATGGAGTCATCATCAACACAACATAAAACTGAACTCAAACTGATTTGATCTCAAGACTGAAATGACTGAAAAACAACTTAACAATCTTCAAGCCAACTGAAACAAGATGCTGCCCTTATGGCTAGCTTATTTATTTACAAAACCTACTCTAATCTGCTGTATAAACAAGAGATCAGGTAATGCTAAAATGCCATATTAACCATTCAATTAAACCTGACAATGAAGCCGCTTGAGCATGCTGCCACGAGGACACAAATGCAATTGCTGGCAGCCCTTCATGCACGTACTGACCCTGGTCACGGAAAAGACAGCCTGATTTGTCAATCAACCTGAAAAACATATCCATATATGCCGCAATAGGATCACGGAAGCCGGACTCTGTTGGCTGCCCCAACTCTGCAAGACATACTTCCAGCTGCACATTATCAATATAAACCTCTATAGGCAAGTCTGTTATTGTTTGTTGTGAAGGAGGAAGGATTTCCAAGAACACTTTAGGGTCTTGGAAATCATAAGAATGGATCTGCTCATCGAGATACTGAATCTCATTTTCAACTCTTTCAATAACTAACTCACCAAATCTAGTTTTGCCTTCAAGATGAAACTCAGGAGATTTCAAACATTCAAGGAAAATACTGAAAAATTCTTCATTAAGTTCAATATCTACTAACCACTCTCTAACTCCGTTTAGAGCTTCACGCGGGGTAGGGTCTGCCACATACCCTTCCATTGCATGAGTGAATCAACAGGCACTGGAATGTCTGGATCGAGTTGGAGCCGCCAGGTGAATGATTCAGCCTGCATATGTATCTGACTGCTGTCCACCATCAGCATCAGATTTGCACCTTGATTGCATGTACCAGGACAAAACAATCAACAAGTTGAATGTTCTCCCCAGTATGGTCGCCAATATGTTAGCGCTTGGAATTCACCTAGGCTGAGATAGACAAACTCTCAAGGCTACATCAAACCATTTCACCTCGTAGCTAGCCCTACGAGGTATGAGAAGGCTCTCTCGGGTCAAAACTCGATGGATTTTGTCAATAGGATGAGTTGACCAATTAAAAACAAGGATTTTAGGCTAGTAAACTGATATAGGAAGGTTTGCTTGGGGTTTTTAATTAAATGACGGGGCTTTTCTGGGCTGCATGGGCAAAATCACAGCTTGAAATAGAGAAATATAATGACTACACAGATTATTAACTGAGGCAAGGTAGGCAAGCAATTTAACACCAAATCTAGATTTTAATGGGATGGAAAGACTGGTGAGGAGCTAAGGAGGGCAGACAATAACTCTGAATCCTCCTTAAACAGAAGAAAACATCGAATGTGAGCAAATTTATAGGAGGAGCATACAATACTATGAATTCCTACCTAATCACTTCATTTGCTCAATCAGATATGATAATGAGGTAAATGAAACATAACAGTTCACATATGAGACAAAGGGAAAACCTATGCCAAATTAACATACCACATGAATCTTAGCAAACAGAGCTGTGAAATTCCATTAAATTCTCTGCCACATACTGTACAAGAAAGCTCTGCTATGCTCCAGCAGCTCCCAGCACTCAGCACTCGGAAAAAATCTCCTCTCCTCTCTCCTTTACAAATGATTATTTTTAATACAAGAAAAATAAAACTGCTGCCCAAAACAGGGGCGCTGTTTTAACTAACATCACAAAAATATGAGACAAAATACAGCTGGGGGAAAACCAATCAACCCCAGACCCGGCATCTGTTTTTATCATTATTAACTTATTAACAAAATAAACTAAAAACAAAACCATCAGCGCTTCCTGAAGAGAGAATGGCGCTCCTTCCACTGAAATCTGTTGATGATTTGGCTAATTTCAAGGCAAATCTGGTGCTAAAAATCTCATAAACTCATGACTAAGGATCGAAATTGGCAAATTCGTTTGTCTTGAATTCCTCTGATGGCCGACACATGGAACGCAGATCCGGTTGAAACATTAATTAAAGTCTGAGAATAGGAATCGAATCCTATTCTGCTGTCCTGGCACCGTTTGAATAGCGCTCATGAGCCAACTGTCATTGTATTATTTCGGCCAACAAAATTTCCGCATGCCAATGCTGGTTCTAAGTTATCTCTGTGTCGAGACACGTTCACCCTTTCCAAATCTTTATTAATGGAAACGGAACAGAATTCGGATCATTGGTTTGTATGTCTGTCTTTACAGCTCATGGTGACAACGAGAGAGATTTGCGTGGTTTGGTTGCATTCGATAGCCCACAATCCACCTTCTAAGAGCCACATCGCCTGCAATCCCACAAAATCTCCAAAGAATCCCAATAATCTTCAGCGGAAATTATGGAACAAACTCTTGTCTATCGCAGGCTCCCCATTACTGAAACTCATCATCTGTGACACATTTCACTCATTGCGAAATAAAAACACAGGTCGCTCCCACATGTATTTTACTGTAACACAGTTATACGATTTTCCAGCCTTCTCTAGTGCTGGCCAACCTCCTGCAACCCATCTAGCAACACTAAATCCAAGTGGTTCAAGGTTGGCTTCAACTCCATATTCATGTGCCATCCGGTACTCAAAGACCTAACAATCAACTCAAATTGAAGTTGGCCAATTGCTGCCAAGATAGGATCTGTTTTGGCCGAAACCACTGAGTAGAGCACCTGAACAACACCTTCACCAACCAATTCATGAAGACCCTTCTG
This sequence comes from Pinus taeda, assembly GCA_000404065.3. Lineage (NCBI taxonomy): Eukaryota > Viridiplantae > Streptophyta > Pinopsida > Pinales > Pinaceae > Pinus > Pinus taeda. Next base: position 257,091 of record APFE030900296.1, on the reverse strand, counting down.
GAACTGTTTATATTTTAAGGGGTTTGTATTACGTAAATTATAGAATATGTCTGGGGAGAATGAAGGAATGCCTGGAAAAGACACTCTAGGACCAGTATAGACAGTATCACCAATGCTGAAAGTGTTCGGGCTGTTCAGTCCAATAACCTTACCAGCAAATCCGACCTCCATTGTTGCTCTGCTCTGACCTCACCAGCAAATCCGATCTCCATTGTTGCTCTGCTCTGAGCAAACGATTTCTGTGGCTTTGTCAAAGTGATTGTTTTTCCAGTACGTGCTATCTGAACTTTCATGCCCTTGCTAAACTGACTTGAACAAACTCGAACAAATGAAACTTTATCCCTATGTTTTGGATCCATATTTGCCTGCAGTTTAAAGACAAACCCAGTGAAGTGTGGATAATCAGGTAGGATTTGCCCTATGTTGCTCTCGTGTGCACCAGGTTCCATGGCATATTGCAAGAAGCTGTCGAGAAACAATTCAACCCCAAAATTATTCATAGCACTACCGAAAAATACAGGGGATAAATCACCAGAATGAATTTTTGCTACATCCATGAGTGGAAAGAGTCCTTCAATCAACTCAATTTCGTCCTCAAGCTGCTTATATAGATCAGATGTAATTATGGTATTCAGAGTAGAGTCACCAAAGGGAACAACTTTTACAGAGGCTTCTTTACTCCCATGTTTTGAATCTTTTTGGAATAAATGAACATTCGTGCTAGGTGTTTGATACAATCCAATGAACTTATCACCAGACCCGATAAGCCAACTAACTGGATAGGAAGCAAGCCCAAACTCCTGCTCAATTTGATCAAATAACTCCAGAGGTTCTAGTGCTGGACGGTCCATTTTGTTCATAAAAGTAAACACAGGAAGCTTCCTCATTCTGCATACCTCAAAAAGTTTTTCAGTTTGTGGTTCTAGACCCTTTCCTTTGCATTTTGTGCAAGAGCATCGTTAGCTACTAGGTCATTTGAAGGTGAGGTGTCACTTAGTCCCGCAACCCTTAATGATATTCGCTCTAATTCTTCCTTAATTTTCATCTGGGAATCGAAGTACAGCAAGTTTTTCTTCCAATATCTCCAGCAATCCATTGTCACAATGGTCAACCATAGAGTTTACAGTGGCATGGGTACTGCACGCATTCTTTGTTTGTAATACAGCATTACTGAGATACTGATATCTTAGCTCTAGTATTAACATTTCACCTCCTTTCTGACAGCCTTAAGAGGACATGTGTTGCAAGCACATGTTTCCTTTTGTATACATAGTAACGAGCAAGAAATTCCGGGTATTTGACTAGCTCAAGATTCAAAGCTTGTCGTGTATGAGTGATGGATGAAAGAGTAGAAGGCATTGGTGATTTGAGTGTTAAATTGCCAGACTTTGATCGCCCCAACTTGCACTCTGCAAGAAAGGTACCAGATCTGGTCCCAGAAACTCCAGCAGTTCATTCTTAAGCCCAAGTTCAATCACTGTTCGATACCAATATTCATGAGTTGCTTGATCGGGCCATCGAACATTATAACGCTTTTGAGATGCTTAGTCAAGCTGCCGGCTTGCTGTTTGTCAGATAGAAGATCCAAACTCGCTATGAAGTCTTTTCTGACTAGGTTCACCTTTCAATAATAGAAGAGCATTCATCACAACCTCATAACACTGTTCTGGAAATCGACCTCTGTCTTTCTGCCTTTGTTACAGCTACATTAAAGTCACATTGATCCACTCGATTGAGAATACATGTACAACCAACAAATGAATGTGTCCTCTGAAATTTAAAGTTTTGCTACAAGAACGGTCATCAAGGAAGAAGAGCGCTCAGTTCTGTGTGAACAATGGGTTAGTCTCTCCTCAAAATGTACTCAGAAAACATAATACAGGCCAGTTGCTTTAATATCAGTTCCCACACTTTTAGTGATATACCGTGAGAAATACTTCAAAAGATAGGTCAAAATAATGTCCATCTTCCACTTGTTTGTCAATGCCTGAAGAAATGGACCAATCAACTCCTTGTTGTAAGATAATTCATTTATGACAATTTCCAAAAAAGGTGTTCGGGATCTCCAGTGAGACTTCTCCAAATAGCTTTTTGCCTCCGATTGCTGATGATGTTGAATTGCGCTTGTGCAGGGATACGGGCTTGAAGTTTCTGCTGTCTTTTGAAGAGCTGGAGCATAAATTACATAATTTAAAACAATACATTATGATTTCTTCTTCAAAACAGGGTTTTGAAGAAGAATCAATCTCTGACGTGAGACGGAGTCTAACATCGGCTCCATTTGGGATGGCAGCTGCAGCTTCCTGGAGGTGCCAAGAACCGCAGAAATTTGGGAGAGCAGACCGTGCCTCCACCATTGGGCGATGGAGTCATCATCAACACAACATAAAACTGAACTCAAACTGATTTGATCTCAAGACTGAAATGACTGAAAATCAACTTAGCAATCTTCAAGCCAACTGAAACAAGATGCTGCCCTTATGGCTAGCTTATTTATTTACAAAACCTACTCTAATCTGCTGTATAAACAAGAGATCAGGTAATGCTAAAATGCCATATTAACCATTCGAGTAAACCTAACAATGAAGCCGCTTGAGCATGCTGCCACGAGGTCACAGATGCAGTTGCTGGCAGCCCTTCATGCATGTGCTGACCCTGGTCACGGAAAAAACAGCCTGATTTGTCCATCAAACTGAGAAACATGTCCATATATGCCGCCATAGGATCACGGAAGCCGGACTCTGTTGGCTGCCCCAACTCTGCAAGACATACTTCTAGCTGCACATTGTCAATATAAATATCTGTAGGCAAGTCTGTTATTGTTTGTTGTGAAGGAGGAAGGATTTCCAAGAACACTTTAGGGTCTTGGAAATCATAAGAATGGATCTGCTCATCGAGATACTGAATCTCATTTTCAACTCTTTCAATAACTAACTCACCAAATCTAGTTTTGCCTTCAAGATGAAACTCCGGAGATTTCAAACATTCAAGGAAAATACTGAAAAATTCTTCATTAAGTTCAATATCTACTAACCACTCTCTAACTCCGTTTAGAGCTTCACGCGGGGTAGGGTCTGCCACATACCCTTCCATTGCATGAGTGAATCAACAGGCACTGGAATGTCTGGATCGAGTTGGAGCCGCCAGGTGAATGATTCAGCCTGCATATGTATCTGACTGATGTCCACCATCAGCATCAGATCCGCACCTTGATTGCATGTACCAGGACAAAACAATCAACAAGTTGAATGTTCTCCCCAGTATGGTCGCCAATATGTTAGCGCTTGGAATTCACCTAGGCTGAGATAGACAAATCTCAAAGCTACATCAAACCATTTCACCTCGTAGCTAGCCCTACGAGGTATGAGAAGGCTCTCTCGGGTCAAAACTCGATGGATTTTGTCAATAGGATGAGTTGACCAATTAAAAACAAGGATTTTAGGCTAGTAAACTGATATAGGAAGGTTTGCTTGGGGTTTTTAATTAAATGACGGGGCTTTTCTGGGCTGCATGGGCAAAATCACAGCTTGAAACAGAGAAATATAATGACTACACAGATTATTAACTGAGGCAAGGTAGGCAAGCAATTTAACACCAAATCTAGATTTTAATGGGATGGAAAGACTGGTGAGGAGCTAAGGAGGGCAGACAATAACTCTGAATCCTCCTTAAACAGACGAAAACATCGAATGTGAGCAAATTTATAGGAGGAGCATACAATACTATGAATTCCTACCTAATCACTTCATTTGCTCAATCAGATATGATAATGAGGTAAATGAAACATAACAGTTCACATATGAGACAAAGGGAAAACCTATGCCAAATTAACATACCACATGAATCTTAGCAAACAGAGCTGTGAAATTCCATTAAATTCTCTGCCACAAACTGTACAAGAAAGCTCTGCTATGCTCCAGCAGCTCCCAGCACTCAGCACTCAGAAAAAATCTCCTCTCCTCTCTCCTTTACAAATGATTATTTTTAATACAAGAAAAATAAAACTGCTGCCCAAAACAGGGGCGCTGTTTTAACTAACATCACAAAAATATGAGACAAAATACAGCTGGGGGAAAACCAATCAACCCCAGACCCGGCATCTGTTTTTATCATTATTAACTTATTAACAAAATAAACTAAAAACAAAACCATCAACGCTTCCTGAAGAGAGAATGGCACTCCTTCCACTGAAATCTGTTGATGATTTGGCTAATTTCAAGGCAAATCTGGTGCTAAAAATCTCATAAACTCATGACTAAGGATCGAAATTGGCAAATTCGTTTGTCTTGAATTCCTCTGATGGCTGACACATGGAACGCAGATCCGGTTGAAACATTAATTAAAGTCTGAGAATAGGAATCGAATCCTATTATGCTGTCCTGGCACCGTTTGAATAGTGCTCATGAGCCAACTGTCATTGTATTATTTCGGCCAACAAAATTTCCGCATGCCAATGCTGGTTCTAAGTTATCTCTGTGTCGAGACACGTTCACCCTTTCCCAATCTTTATTAATGGAAACGGAACAGAATTCGGATCATTGGTTTGTATGTCTGTCTTTACAGCTCATGGTGACAACGAGAGAGATTTGCGTGGTTTGGTTGCATTCGATAGCCCACAATCCACCTTCTAAGAGCCACATCGCCTGCAATCCCACAAAATCTCCAAAGAATCCCAATAATCTTCAGCGGAAATTATGGAACAAACTCTTGTCTATTGCAGGCTCCCCATTACTGAAACTCATCATCTGTGACACATTTCACTCATTGCGAAATAAAAACACAGGTCGCTCCCACATGTCTTTTACTGTAACACAGTTATACGATTTTCCAGCCTTCTCTAGTGCTGGCCAACCTCCTGCAACCCATCTAGCAACACTAAATCCAAGTGGTTCAAGGTTGGCTTCGACTCCATATTCATGTGCCATCCGGTACTCAAAGACCTAACAATCAACTCAAACTGAAGTTGGCCAATTGCTGCCAAGATAGGATCTGTTTTGGCCGAAACCACTGAGTAGAGCACCTGAACAGCACCTTCACCAACCAATTCATGAAGACCCTTCTGGAACTGTTTATATTTTAAGGGGTTTGTATTACGTAAATTATAGAATATGTCTGGGGAGAATGAAGGAATGCCTGGAAAAGACACTCTAGGACCAGTATAGACAGTATCACCAATGCCGAAAGTGTTCGGGTTGTTCAGTCCAATAACCTTACCAGCAAATCCGACCTCCATTGTTGCTCTGCTCTGACCTCACCAGCAAATCCAATCTCCATTGTTGCTCTGCTCTGAGCAAACGATTTCTGTGGCTTTGTCAAAGTGATTGTTTTTCCAGTACGTGCTATCTGAACTTTCATGCCCTTGCTAAACTGACTTGAACAAACTCGAACAAATGAAACTTTATCCCTATGTTTTGGATCCATATTTGCCTGCAGTTTAAAGACAAACCCAGTGAAGTGTGGATAATCAGGTAGGATTTGCCTTATGTTGCTCTCGTGTGCACCAGGTTCCATGGCATATTGCAAGAAGCTGTCGAGAAACAATTCAACCCCAAAATTATTCATAGCACTACCGAAAAATACAGGGGATAAATCACCAGAATGAATTTTTGCTACATCCATGAGTGGAAAGAGTCCTTCAATCAACTCAATTTCGTCCTCAAGCTGCTTATATAGATCAGATGTAATTATGGTATTCAGAGTAGAGTCACCAAAGGGAACAACTTTTACAGAGGCTTCTTTACTCCCATGTTTTGAATCTTTTTGGAATAAATGAACATTCGTGCTAGGTGTTTGATACAATCCAATGAACTTATCACCAGACCCGATAAGCCAACTAACTGGATAGGAAGCAAGCCCAAACTCCTGCTCAATTTGATCAAATAACTCCAGAGGTTCTAGTGCTGGACGGTCCATTTTGTTCATAAAAGTAAACACAGGAAGCTTCCTCATTCTGCATACCTCAAAAAGTTTTTCAGTTTGTGGTTCTAGACCCTTTCCTTTGCATTTTGTGCAAGAGCATCGTTAGCTACTAGGTCATTTGAAGGTGAGGTGTCACTTAGTCCCGCAACCCTTAATGATATTCGCTCTAATTCTTCCTTAATTTTCATCTGGGAATCGAAGTACAACAAGTTTTTCTTCCAATATCTCCAGCAATCCATTGTCACAATGGTCAACCATAGAGTTTACAGTGGCATGGGTACTGCACGCATTCTTTGTTTGCAATACAGCATTACTGAGATACTGATATCTTAGCTCTAGTATTAACATTTCACCTCCTTTCTGACAGCCTTAAGAGGACATGTGCTGCAAGCACATGTTGCCTTTTGTATACATAGTAACGAGCAAGAAATTCCGGGTATTTGACTAGCTCAGGATTCAAAGCTTGTCGTGTATGAGTGATGGATGAAAGAGTAGAAGGCATTGGTGATTTGAGTGTTAAATTGCCAGACTTTGATCGCTCCCAACTTGCACTCTGCAAGAAAGGTACCAGATCTGGTCCCAGAAACTCCGGCAGTTCATTCTTAAGCCCAAGTTCAATCACTGTTCGATACCAATATTCATGAGTTTCTTGATCGGGCCATCGAACATTATAACGCTTTTGAGATGCTTAGTCAAGCTGCCGGCTTGCTGTTTGTCAGATAGAAGATCCAAACTCGCTATGAAGTCTTTTCTGACCAGGTTCACCTTTCAATAATAGAAGAGCATTCATCACAACCTCATAACACTGTTCTGGAAATCGACCTCTGTCTTTTTGCCTTTGTTACAGCTACATTAAAGTCACATTGATCCACTCGATTGAGAATACATGTACAACCAACAAATGAATGTGTCCTCTGAAATTTAAAGTTTTGCTACAAGAACGGTCATCAAGGAAGAAGAGCGCTCAGTTCTGTGTGAACAATGGGTTAGTCTCTCCTCAAAATGTACTCAGAAAACATAATACAGGCCAGTTGCTTTAATATCAGTTCCCACACTTTTAGTGATATACCGTGAGAAATACTTCAAAAGATAGGTCAAAATAATGTCCATCTTCCACTTGTCTGTCAATGCCTGAAGAAATGGACCAATCAACTCCTTGTTGTAAGATAATTCATTTATGACAATTTCGAAAACAGGTGTTCGGGATCTCCAGTGAGACTTCTCCAAATAGCTTTTTGCCTCCGATTGCTGATGATGTTGAATTGCGCTTGTGCAGGGATACGGGCTTGAAGTTTCTGCTGTCTTTTGAAGAGCTGGAGCATAAATTACATAATTTAAAACAATACATTATGATTTCTTCTTCAAAACAGGGTTTTGAAGAAGAATCAATCTCTGACGTGAGACGGAGTCTAACAGGCGGTGGCACAGCTTTGCGTGTTCTATTTTAGAGCACGTGAAGAACAGGTGGCATCGTCCTCAGTCATGAAGATAGTGGGAAACATAAATCCAACAGTGGATTGAATGCCCACAACGACCGTTGCCTAAATCCGAGGGCGCAGCAAGACTACGTGTTTTCACACAGCTATTTGAATTACTTAGATTTCGTTAAGTTAGTTCGTTTTCCTCAGTTATAAATAAAGCGTCTTTGAATGCTGGACAAGTTAGTTGTTAGCTGCTGTTATGTACTTTTGAACTCCCACTGTACTTTATATTTTGATGCCTAATATATGAGAAGGCTGTTATTCCATTCAAGTGTGTAATTGATCTTTGAACCGGCTGGAGTAGGCAGAGGGCCCCTGTTTACTAAAGGCCTGTACAGTACTTTTAATTTCCTGCATTTCGTTTTCTTATTTCATGTATATAATGTCTTTGATTGCCGTGTTTTGATAGCTGTATATACATTTCGAATTCTACTTGTTTACATTTCTGCACTTTTTCATGACTGATCAGTGTGTTATGCAGGTTTCTTAGGCGTGCTCGGGACAATTTCTTTCTTTTCTTTTTCACAACTAGTGACACTTGTGATCATCTTGTCTATGTTGCTGACCTTCTTTGTTTTGCAGCCTTTATCTCCTTACTATCACTTAGTCAATTTGCATATTTGCTTTCTGTTTTTAGACATCAAGTTGTTTATCTATTGATGGTTCCTTCTTCATAATTTGATATCTTTATTGAGGACCAAAATATCACTTAGCACAGCTTGGTTTAGTTGTTCAGGAACTCACAATTGCTTGGCTTATTTTTAATTGTCTCTCACATGATATATTTAGTTAAAAGGCAAGAGGTTAAGGAAAAGTTAAAGTATTTGTGACTAGTCTTTCTCTTATGTAGATTTACTTTAGTTTCACATTGCTTAGTTTTTATTTGACATAGATTTCATTTTCATTTTCTTACAGCAGCAGAGATACTGGGCCGATGTCATTAGTCTTTTATTTGATGCCTTTATTTTCCTTTAAGAGTTGATTTCATTTCAAGCTTTCTTGTAGAATACTTTTAAGTTGTAAAAAACTCATCACAATCTCACACACTTCACTCACTTTATTTCATTTCCATCACATCACATTAGGAAAGATATACTTGAAAACAAACTTAAAAAGTTAAAAACGACAAAATCTTAAGAAATAGTTACCTAAGTACATACAATACACCTCACTTCATCAGCTTACGAGCCCCAGGTTGACATTTAAAAGTTGCAATTTAGACATCACTAAATTGACCAAACATTTTTGGCGCCGTTTCCGGGGAAGTGAAATTAGGTAGTCAATTTCTAAAAAAAAAATATAAAAACAAGAAAATCTCAAGAAAGGAAAATTAATAACCTCTCAAAGTATGCTCTCCTCTTGCACTTAGCATGATCTGGAGGATCAGAAAAGAGAAAGTTATTAGTTTAATAGTTTCTTGAGTATGCTCTCTTCTTGCACTTAGAGTGACCTGGAAGATCAGAAAGAGAATTATTACCCTGACTTGAAGAAAAATAAAAAATGACATGCATAGAGCAAGAGATTCTAGGGGAAGGTTTTTAGATAGAGCCAAGAGTTTGATTTTCACAACTCCATCTACTTCAAGAAATAGGCAAGAGACACCTCCATCATCTCCAACTCATACTCCTAGCTCTAGGATTCCTGGAATTCAAGAAGCAGTAGTTGACTCTCCAACACCATCTATTGAATCCGAATTACAAGGAGATTCTTTCCTTCCTTCTACAGGGGGACAGATTGTAATTGAAGAAATAGAATCACCTGAGGAAGAAGGAGAAATTCCTCCTCATTCAGCCTTGGTAGAGGAACTAGAGAACTCTGAGGTCTCTGAAGAAACTACCATGGCAGAAGAAGGAGCAACCAGACTTGGTAGAGGTAGAGGTAGAGGTGGAGGAGGAAATAATGGAGGAGGTAGAGGTAACAATGGAGGTAATAGGAATGGAGACAATTCATTTGGATTTCCTATAGTCGATGATGACTCCCGAGTCATAATGAAAAACATTTCACCATCCGTCCTCCCAAACTTTCATGGATTAAGAAATGAGGACCCTGAAACATTTCTGTTTGAGTTTGAGGTCGTATGTTGAACTTATGATTATCTAGAAGACACTTAAAAGCTCAAACTGCTCCCTTCAACATTGAAAGGGGCAACCTTGAAATGGTTCATGGGATTACTCACTCAATCCATTAGTACTTGGAATGATATGAAACAAACATTTTTGGATAGGTACTTGGACTATTGTATGCCCACAATCACAGAGGATGAGGTAGTTCGATGGTGCTAAAAGGAAGAAAGAAAATTGGAGATTTACTTGAAAAGTTTCAATATAAATTGAAAAGAGCAAAAATGGAGTAAACTAGATGAGGAATTGAAAGCCCTTCTATTTAAAAAGCCATTAGAGATGAATGGCATTATATATTTTGAACAACGATGGGAGAAGGAGACCATATCTCAACTTCCACTCATGATATAAGCAGAGCTTGTGTTCATCTCTCAATGGGGGAATCTAAAAACTCAAAAAGGGCCTCAGATTCCTTCTCTCCTCAGAGCAACAATCTGCAACTGGATCAGTAAGTAGGCTGAGATAGGCAACATGCTTGATGAATTCAAAACTGATATCTTAGGAAGTCTTAGTGAGCAACTAGACACTCTTAAGAGCCATAATAAACAACAAGCAGAAGCTGAAGCTTTAGCTATACTTTTCCCAAAATGTAGAAAGAAACATGCTCTAAGGGAATGTCCCTTGGATGCAAAGGTTGTAGAAACATGTGTAATCTGTTCAGAGAATCATGAAACCAAGGATTGTCCTTCAATCCATGGCCTCAAAGCTGTCTTTCAGGAAGATCCAAGTACCATTGAGTCTCTCTGTTTTGTTGCAAGGAGACCTTGGCAGGGGCAACAAAATCAAGGGTTTAACAACTCTATGAATTTTCAACCTCCACCAAATTGGAATCCTTGGCAACAACCTTGGTCCCAACCTAAAAATGCTTTTCAAGCATGGATGCAAGGTATGCAAAACCCTTATGGGAGATTTGCTCAATTTTACCAATATCCTCCATCTTTTCAAAATCAGCTTCCAAATCAAAATCCTCAATTATCATTTCCATTTCCACAACAACAACAATCCTCTCAACAAAATTCAAATTCTCAACTCTTGCTCCAACAAAAATCAAATCAACTTCCTTCTCAACCATTGCCGAACCCCAATAATAAAAATCCTTAAAATGCTTTCATGATGGAAGGTCTACAATTTCAATTTCCTGCCTATATGATCACTCCTCTTAATGATGTACAACTTAGATCAGGAAGAGTTCTGGATAAACCTTCCATAGATGTTCAAAAACAAAGCATTTCTGAGGAAGATTCTCTTGTAGCCAATAAAGGTTCTAAAGCATCTCTTCAAAACCCAAATATTCAGAAAGGAAAAGAAAAAGAAGTACCCCCCACAACTCCTATAGTTGAGCAACCTACATCTCTATCCACACCTCCTTTTCCAGAAAGATTACAAATTGACGAAGGAGTGGAAAAACAAATTTGGTTGCCTGACTATAATTTCCTAGATGAATTGAAAAATGTCTGTATCAAGATTCCCTTGTTACAAGCCATTAAGGAAATTCCTATCCTAGCGAAAAAAATAGAGTTGAGCCTTAAAAGAGCAGGAAGGAAACCGAGAGATACTAGAAGGATCCACCTGGTGGGAAAAATTGCAGACATTATGATGGGAAAGATTACTATGCAGAAATATGTAGACCCTGGTAGTCCAATTGTCAAAACACATATCAATGGGGTAGAAATACCAAATACTTTGATTGACTTAGGGGCTGCTATTAACATTATGAGCAGACAAACTATGGAACAACTCAAACTTCCTAACCTTCTTTTTACACCTACTTTGTTGCAACTGGCAAATCGATCAATTATTAAACCAGATGGTGTATTAGAAGACATTCCTGTCTCCCTAGACTCTTGGGAATATCTAGTGGACTTCATGATTTTAACTCCCAAGAGTAATCTAGGAGGACATCCTCTTATTTTAGGAAGACCTTGGCTAGCCACAGCTTATGCTTTCATAAGTTGTCGGTCTGGGGATATGTACATTTCTTATGGTAATTCAACAAAGAAGTTCAATCTGTATCCTCCAGCAAAAGCAATCACAGAAATAGGAGACAATGAGTGGATTGATGATGAAGATACTATACAACCTGTCTTTACCATTTCTGAGATTGTGAAGATAGTCAAATTCTGAATACTTTAGAAAATTTTGAACCATCTTCAAAATATGACTCCACACAATTTCAGTTGGATTCTGACATAGAGTGTCTATCATCTAGACAAATGTCTCTTTTCTCTATGGAAGAGTTTGGTAGTTCTGCCATTGAGATCTTTCCAGGAAAAAAATTAAATATCAACAAAAACTTGGAAAAATCACAACAGGAGGAGCTAACCAAAATCTTGGAAAAACATTCTACTGCATTTGCATGTGAGTATACCGATATGAAAGGTATTGATCCTAAGACTTGCATTCATCACATCTACATTGAAAAAAACAGTAGACCAATCAGACAACCTCAAAGAAGGATGAATCCAAACCTTAGGGAGATAGTGAAAGAAGAGCTCCAAAAGTTACTTAATGTAAACTTCCTTTATCCAATTTCAGATAGCCGATGGGTTTCTCCTTTGGTTATAGTACCTAAAAAGAATGGTAAATGGAGGGTTTGCATTGATTACAGGGAGTTGAACAAAGCAACTTTGAAGGATCACTTTCCTTTCCCCTTTATTGATCAGGTATTAGATACTTTAGCAGGCAAAAAGTATTTCTCATTTTTGGATGGTTTTAGTGGTTATAATCAGATTCAGGTAGCACCTAAAGACCAGGACAAGACCACATTTACCTGTCCATGGGGAACTTTTGCTTACCGAGTGCTTCCTTTTGGATTATGTAATGCACCCGCAACATTTCAAAGGGCAGTACTAGGAATATTTTCTGATCTAATTTATGATTGTGTAGAGGTCTATATGGATGATTTTACAGTTTATGGTGATTCATTTGAAGAGGCATTAGAGAATTTGGAAAAAGTCCTTATAAGATGTAAAGAAACAAACCTTTCATTGAGTCATGAAAAATGCTTTAT
>APFE030900296.1:211011-239673 GCA_000404065.3 Pinus taeda | reverse complement strand
ATTTTTCCACTCATTCCCTCCATCAAATTGCTCAAATCATTGTATTTTAGGACTTTTTACATGGTTTTCTAATTATGCTAATGACTGTGTTTCGTTTAGAATTTTGGTTCAAGGTGTTGCATTTCCGCAGCTCACACAGGGTTTTTCGCAACTGATCCTGGTTTCCGCAGCCAACCCTGGATTCCGTAGCTATTTTATTAAATGTTATGTTCCAGGTGTCCTCCAGGAAGAAGAGCCACATGGGCAAGTTCGTGGAACCAAGGACATGGTGTGTGTCCCTCTAGATCACCCAAACCAGTCATCGAAACCCGTGGTCAACGAGGAGGCAACTTCGGTCAACAGAGGTCATTAGCAGTGGCACGGCTCTGCGTGTTCTGTTTTAGAGCACGTGAAGAATAGGTGGCATCGTCCTCAGTCATGAAGATAGTGGGAAACATAAATCCAATAGCAGATTGAATGCCCACAATGACCGTTGCCTAAATCCGAGGACGCAACAAGACTATGTGTTTTCACACAGCTGTTTGAATTACTTAGATTTCGTTAAGTTAGTTCGCTTTCCTCAGTTATAAATAAAGCGTCTTTGAACACTGGACAAGTTAGTTGTTAGCTGATTTTGTGTACTTTTGAACTCCCACAGTACTTTATATTTTGATCCCTAATATATGAGAAGACTGTTATTCCATTCAAGCGTGTAATTGATCTTTGAACTGGCTGGAGTAGGCAGAGGGCCCCTGTTTACTAAAGGCCTGTACAATACTTTTAATTTCCTGCATTTCGTTTTCTTATTTCATGTATATAATGTCTTTGATTGCCGTGTTTTGATAGCTGTATATACATTTCGAATTCTGCTTGTTTACATTTCTGCACTTTTTCATGACTGATCAGTGTGCTATGCAGGTTTCTTAGGCGTGCCCGGGACAGTTTCTTTCTTTTCTTTTTCACAACTAGTGACACTTGTGATCATCTTGTCTATGTTGCTGACCTTCTTTGTTTTGCAGCCTTTATCTCCTTACTATCACTTAGTCAATTTGCATATTTGCTTTCTGTTTTTAGACATCAAGCTGTTTATCTATTGATGGTTCCTTCTTAATAATTTGATATCTTTATTGAGGACCAAAATATCACTTAGCAAAGCTTGTTTTAGTTGTTCAAGAACTCACAATTGCTTGGCTTATTTTTAATTGTCTCTCACATGATATATTCAGTTAAAAGGCAAGAGGTTAAGGAAAAGTTAAAGTATTTGTGACTAGTCTTTCTCTTATGTAGATTTACTTTAGTTTCACATTGCTTAGTTGTTATTTGACATAGATTTCATTTTCATTTTCTTACAGCAGCAGAGATACTGGGCCAATGTCATTAGTCTTTTATTTGATGCCTTTATTTTCCTTTAAGAGTTGATTTCATTTCAAGCTTTCTTGTAGAATACTTTTAAGTTGTAAAAAACTCATCACAATCTCACACACTTCACTCACTTTATTTCATTTCCATCACATCACATTAGGAAAGATATACTTGAAAACAAACTTAAAAAGTTAAAAACGACAAAAGCTTAAGAAATAGTTACCTAAGTACATATAGTACACCTCACTTCATCAACTTACGAGCCCCGGGTTGACATTTAAAAGTTGCAATTTAGACATCACTAAATTGACCAAACATGATATAAGGGCCTAACTGGTTCTTGATTCTCAGCTAGACCTTCTTCTTTGCATTGCAAAAATGATCTAAATCTACCTTTATGATTTTTCTGAAATATTCTAATGCAAATAGTCTCATGGGCACATATTTGGGCAGCTTGAAAGGACACTGTTCGCAGCCATATATTATGATTTCAGTGTCATTCTGGTATAGGTACCATTCACCTATCTTGTACTATTTAGAGAGCTGTAGAACCTTTTTCATGTCACCAGGGATCCTAGGAAGGGGGCTCCTATCAGCAAAGTGGATGCTTTATGTACAAATAAGTCAATGAATTCATTATAGATATAAGGACACTCATAGATATTATGGAAAACTGAGGTCCAAAAGATCACAGACCTTTGATTTCCTTTTTGAGTCCAACCTCCTGATGGGGAAAGAGAGGCTGTCTGGATGATAATATAATAGAAGGTGGTATATGAATGATGTGTACTTGAAGACTCCTTCTCTATCCAAGTTCAAGAATTGATCATGAATTTTATTAGCAACGAAAGTAGCATAGTCATACTTGACAGTAGGGGGTTGTCCTGGGGTGAATATTGACAACAAAACTAGGGTAATCTCATCAACGTACTCACTGGTATTAAATCTCAAGATTCAGGATATCATGTCAATGATAAATCTACCAGTGTCAGTGAACCAGGTATACAAATAGGGATGTGGGCCTTGAGGCTAGTAGTCAGGTTTCATGAACATCTGAGCAATACGGGTTATTTCTGAATTAGACAATTGAGAAGATTTTTCGAGCAGATATCCCATGGATAGACGAGCCAGGGGCTCAGTGGAATGGAAATGTAGCATCTTATTAATGGATTCAACAGTTATGTAAAAAAGAACAGTTTGAGATGGGAACATGACTGCTCTATGAACAGGGTCATAATTGGCACCACACTGGTGAATGATGTCTGGGAAAACATAAACTGAGGGAATGAAGTACATGGGAAGGTTAGACTCCCATAACCCAAAAATATCAGAGTTGTTTTGATAGCTATCCCTGATTTGGCAGAATGCTTGAAGATGGTTTACATTTCCATATAAATCTTTAATTTGGAAATCTTTGTCGGCCAAGAGTAAATAATCCAAGTCCTTATGAGGTGCATTCATAGGCCTGATGTTTAGGGTTGTGGGAGCTTCCATGTTTGGTTCTTGTGTTTTCAAACTGGAATTCAGGCTTATGTGGATATAATGGACAAAACAACAGGCTTGGGGGTCTTTTTATGAGAGCTACAGACTGATTTTACTTGAATTTGGCTTTTTTGGGTAAAATTCACAGAGAAAAAAATGAAATTACCCATTCAGGAAGTGAACTGGGGTAAATACCTGTTTTTGGAAGTGAACCGTGTAATTTGCAGGTTGAACGACGAGTTGCAAAGCACGACGCTAGGGTTTGTTGGCCAGGTGACGGACTGGACGTGATTTGCATGGAGCAAAAAAGCAGAAAATGTGGTTGAAAATGACATTTTCTTGACTATTTAACAAAATTTGGCTTTGGCGGGGCTTTTTGGCATTTATTACATGGATGATGTCAGCTTGATGGGACATCTCATCGTGACGCGGAGCGTGGTAAGCATTTCCCCCCCGCACCACTTTTGGGGTTGGACGGTTTCGGTTGGGGAGGTAGCGAACACAGCGAGAGCACGACGCGTGTCAAGGGTATGGGAGTAATACCGCCGGTTCCCCGCGAGTTAAAGGTCGGATGGAAGGGGGGGCGTGATATGAGTGTGGACCGTTGGATGAGCGGGCCTAGATTTGATGGCTGATGGGCGTCAGAGATGGTGGAGAGTTAAGGAGCGGGCCCGAGTTTAATAAACATTAAATTAATTACATCGGGCGCAATTTCATTGGTCTGAGTTCGTTAGTTGTTAATTAACCAGATGTTAATTAATTCCATAATGTGCGAGGGATTTAGGTTATTAACAATTTCAAATAAATATGTTAATCCCTGCTGTAATGTAGCTATGGCCGTATTCGACCGGGGTGGAAATATTAGTACTTGGGGGATTTTTATGTACTTTACATAATACAGGATTGGGAATAATGAAGGATTTATATAATAATTGTCAGCAGTTAATATGAAAGAATTAATAAACGAGTGCTAAGTTTAAATGTTGGGAATTTCACATAGAAACTTAGACTAGAGATAAACAAAAAGGGGTCTTTTATGGAGAATTTTGCCATTTTCTTAAGTAATCTGAGGTTTTACTTGGGCAAAGGTTATAAGATGGAATGAGTAGTCTATGAGGAATATTAAGAGCAGATCTTAATATTTTGAGGAAATTAGTAAATGATTGGGAAAAGTATGAAGGGGAGTTAGTCATGTGATCTTGATCTTGAGCTGTTTTTAGTATAATGCCTGCTTCACACTTGTGATGTCATTTCTGCAACACCTCTGCCTACCCTGCTTACTTTGCCTAACATTTTTTCTTCCTTTTTCTTTGGGTGCACTTGAACTGGTAAACCCTCATCATCTTATTTTCTTTTCATTTCAATCCTACCTAAATCTACACTTATAACATCCAAGGGCTTAGATTTAACAGTTGAGCTCCTTTGCTTCTCTACCTATCTACTTATCTACCAAGATTGAACAGTTTGGATAGATTTTATTCTCTATCTCTAAAACAAGTAAATTCAGACATGAACTAGCCAAGATTGAGTTGTTTGGCCATTCATCAATGGTGGCATAACTCAACAAGCTGCACACCAACAAATTTTGTAGAAAATGAAGTAGTAGTGGCATTTTGGACTTGCACACTTTCCTGGTCTTTTGTTTGGGGTTCATTTCTTTCACTTTTTTGACCATTTTATTCTTTTTTCCATTTGATTTTTCTTTTAGGGCATACCCTCTTTACATTTTTAAAATTTTTGATTTCCTGACAATATGGAAAACCTTTGCAACCAAACAAAAGGTATGAACATATTGCAGAGCCCATCGATGCCAATCATGAAATATGACACCTATTGGTATAGGAGCATAACACCTACCATAGAAGACATAGCATAGGGAACTTAGGTAATATTGGCAGAAGATTAAATTTTGTAGGAGAAGTATAGAACTACCAATCATGGGCAACATGATCCTTAGCAAAATAGGTTGGAATGACAACTTATAGGAAAAGAAAAATTATACTCTAGGGAGAAGGCAGAGAAAAAATGTCCTCCCCTTATAAGTAAAATATTTTGGGGACCAAAATCCTCCCTAAATGGGGAAGTATGACTTAGAATGGATCATTATATAATTTCTCATCTATATTGGTACTTTCTAGGTAGAAAATTTGGGGGAAGTGGCTTGCAAATCCCATTTTGGAAATTTTGGCTTCAAAACCTTCTTGAGATATTTTGAGGTATCAAATGACATTTTTTAGTGTCAATATCTTGAAAGTATAAATCCCTAACATTGATGTTTTTCTACACAATAAGACCTTCCAAACAGTGTGAACATCATCTCAATTGAAGCTCATTTGTGGAAGTTATGCCTCACGTAAGTTTCCCTACATTGTTGAACACCATGGTACAAGTGGATGCCATGTTAGCCCCCATTAGTCACACATGTGGGGTTAGTCGTATGTGTACTTTAAAGAGTATCTTAAAATGCCCAAACCTTATCACTAATTGAAGGTTAAGGTATGCAAAAACCTTAACCTTAGATGGGTATCAAGCTATGTTAAATACCAATCCACTAGAAGGATAAAGGGTTCCATTCGTTAGCATTGGATTTGTTCCATAGTTGGTAGAGCATCTATGAGTAGGACTTGAGAGAAAAATAGAGAAGGAGGTAGATTATATAGTATCCATTCATGCCACAATGCCATATGCAACTCCAAATTGAGTTCCCTATTCTTTGTATTTGTATATCATAATTGAAGAAAATACAGTAGGGCTCATGCATGAAGAGGGGTTACACTTTTGGGCCAAATGTAGTGATGAAATTTCAAAATTTACTCTTTTATTGAATTGAAGCCCTCAAAATTCATATAAGCATTGTGAATTTTGATTCGGAGTAAAAGAAAATTTGCAGAGAATTATGTTGTTGTCCTAATGATATTTCTTGCAAAAATAGTTTGATATAATATGTCAATTTTCCATTAAATGAAATGCTTGCCCTTCCAAATTTTTGCACATATTAAGAGGTATGTGTGTGTTCGCGTAGCATAACTTAGTCTAAATATTAAATTAATAATATGTTCTATATATATATATAATATATATATAAATATATATTATATATAATATAATAATATATTATAATATATGAATAATATTATAAGCATGATCTACATGAGAAAAAACTAGTTTTCATATTAAAATATATTTTTATGCAAAATTATTTTTTTATTATTATTTTTCTAAGTTGGCAAAGTAATATTTCAATTGCATTTTGCAGACACGTGTTCACATAAGGTTTTTTTCAACTATTTAAACAAATTGAAAAACCAAGTGTAGCCTTTTGAAGAGGACCCGTAAAAAAAGATAGTGGTATTTTTTGAAAATTTTTTGTTGTGTATATTTTATGTTATTGATTTTTTATTTGTCCTCTTTAAAACTATCCAAAAAAAATTCAAGCATTATGTTTAAAACAAATTAGATGAAAAACCATATGAATTCAACAATTTCAAACTCATATTTCAATGGAAATAGGATTCCCTCATGAATCCAACATGATCAACTCTACTACCTGAAGACAAATTTTTCCCTAAGTCTGCTAGGGTACAAAATGGTGTTGTAGAAAAAATTACAGAAGGGGTCCTAAAATTGTGGTTTTGAGGACCTTAGAACCTTGATTGAGTGCTTAAATTTTAAATTCAGATAGATCGATCTAGGGTTTCCTAAACCCTCAATTGATCCATTTATGTGGTTAACTAGGGGCTTGATCGAGCCATTTACATAGTTAACCAGGGGCTCGATTGAGCTATGGAGCTCAATATCGCCTCTGTAAAATTTTTATTTTATCCTTATGTGAATCCCATAATCAAATAATTTAGATTTTAGAATCAATAAAGATTTAAAATTTAATCCATTAATAATTAAACTAAGTTGATATGATATTATTTTACTAAAAATGAAAATTCAACTGCATCCAGGTTATGAACAACATTATAACTTTTATTTTTTTTTATTTTTTTATTTTTTTATTTTTTTTAATTTTATTTTTTTATGTTATTGCGTCAAGAGGCACATTCTACAGCCGAGTATGAGGGAAATGTGTAAGTATGTATGTTCGTGATCAAAATATACCTTATCATATACCTTGAATTTGAATGAATCATAAATATAGCTTCCACAAAAGTTATTACCACATTAAAATTCCAAATTTTATTATAATTTTTGTTATCATGTCATGTAAAAACCTTATTGAATCTAATATTAATATTAATATTAAACAAACATCATCATCATCATTATTATTAAATTATGAAATATGATATTAATATTCAAAATTTAATATTTAATATCTTTCATATTAAATTTATTAATTTGGATTAATATAATATTAACTTTAATGTAATATAAAATTTGTTTATTATAATATATATTAATATATTAGGATGTATATTACCTCCAAATATATATGGAAGGGAGGAAAAAACACCTAGAGTGATAGAGGTGGAGACATAGAGGGAATGACACGAGAGAGATGGAGATAAAGTGAAGGAGAGAGAAGAGGAGAAGTGATGAAAGAGAGAAGCAGAGGAGAGAGAGCAGGACAAAAGGGTAAGAGAGAGAGGGGAGCACACACATATGAAGAGAGGGAGAGGAGGATAAAGAGAGGGATAGATTTATAGGAAAATATAGGGAGGGAAGAAGAAATACATATAGAGAGATAAAGGTGGAGAGAGAGAGAGGGAGTGACAAGGGAGAGATGGAGAGAGAGTGTATATGTTGGGGGGTGAGATAGAAAGATAAATAAGGAGAGATGGAGATAAGGGGAGAGAGAGTGAGAGGGAGGGAGATAGTGACAAAGTTGGAGGATTAAGAGAGAGAGGGGGGGAGACAAAGGGAAGTGGGAGAGAAAGGGAGAGAGATGAAGGAAGAGAGAGATGGCTTGAGAGGGAGGTAAGAAAAAAGACATAGAGAGAGAAAGGTGGAGAGACAGAGGGGGAGTGACAAGAGAGATGGAGAGAGAGAGGGAGGAGAGTAGGAGAGAAGATAGATAGAAGGGGAGATAAAGGGAGAGAATTGAGAGAGAGAGAGAGAAGGGGAAGAGAGAGGGAGAGGGAGAGGGAGAGGGAGGGAGTTATAGATATATATGGAGAAACAATGTGTATGTTTGCAGGGGATTTGTAGAGACAAAGAAGGAGAGACAAAGGGTGATAAATATATAAATGGAAGGGGGAGAGGGAAGAAGAGAGAGATAGAGAGAGGGAGGGAGGGAGAGATATATAGATAGATATGAAGAGTGTGTGTGTGTGTGTTGTGGGGGGGTGAGATAGAGAGACAAAGGAGGATATATGGAGGGAGATATAGATATAGTTGGAGGGGGGAGAGAAAGGAAATAAAATTGTTTTCACTAGATGCATTGATGTAACAACCCCAGTCAAAATTCCATGTAAAAAAATATAAGACTAAGGTCATGGGACACATATTCCAAGTTGAATGGTGGGAAAAACATCCTATTGGGTGTTCGTTCGGTTTATTATGGCTAAGGAAATTGGCAAAGGTAATGGAAAAGCATTTTGAAAGGCAAAAGGGCATTTTTGGCACTTTTATTTATGAAAATAATGGAAATTAGGAGAAAAGGAATTTGAAAGGTCACAGGTTGCATGTGAGGAGGAAAATGAGGGAAAATAATGGAGATTGAACAAAATAGAGGCCGCATTGATAAAAAGGCTTCTGAAGATCAGTGGGCAGGCTTGGTCAGTATAACCTTTTGTTAATTCAGTTTTGGAGCTCTCATTCTATTCTCTCTCTCTCATACCCTTGTACATAGAGATTTCTTGGAGCACTCTTGGAGAGTGTGGTGTACTTGGATGCTTGGAGAAAGAAGGCAAAGTAAGAGAAGGAAAGGCTAAAAGGACATTAGGATAAACAACTACAATGGGTTTTTCTTACTTGTATCGAGTTGCATGTATGTTTTCCTCACTAGTTTTGGCATGCATGGAATATGCATGTGGTTTCTTGGTTATGATCTATCATTGACATGGAGGATTTCCTAGATTGATAGTGGATTTTATAGCCTTGCGATTTCCTGGATAGCCATGGTGTTGTGGGTTCATTTCATTTTTTTCCTAGTTGGTTCTCATGTTCCTTTAGTTCTGGGTTGAACTACTAGTTCCTAGAGCCTTGGTTGGACAAACACTCTATATCCCTGTAACAACTTGGTTTGAGTTACTAGTCCTGGAGCCTTGGTTGGAAAAATTCTCTTCAGCCCTTGGTGGGTTTAGTTACTAGTCTTGGATCCCTGGTTGGACAAATGCTTTGGAGCTTGGCAACAACTGTGGATTGAATTACTAGTCCTGGAATCCTTGGTTGGAACAAATTCTCTGGAGCCCTAGAAGGCTTGGGTAGAGACCAATTTGGTGATGGTTTGTGATGTTCGACCGTGAGGTAGAATCACTATTTGATGTGTTGATGTGTTTTGGCCTCCGGAAGCCCTGGTTAGGTTTTGATGGGTTCTTCCATGAGATCCCACATTCATGCTTGGAATATGGCACAGTGGTGACTAGATGAAGAGAGATTTGGCTCAACCATGTCTATGTCCGGGTAGTTCGTGGAAGTACCTAATCTAAAAATTGGGCACTTAGGCTTCTTGTCTAACTTACAAGAGCCTCTCCCACTTCTAAAGCTTAAATATTCCCAAGTCTTTACGATTAACCAATGCAGAATTAAATATGTGCTTGAAAATAAGGTGTGTGCTGGTGTTTATTTCTTGACTGTTTATGTGCTTTAAAATTATGTTGTTTATGTTGATATAACATACATATAGTAGTAAACAATGCATCCACAAAGCAAACACATAAGACAACAATTTAATTAGGAGTTCACCCAAAACTCTTGGGCGACGTCTCCGTGAGCTCTAGTTAACTCAACTAGGTTCTCTGGGTTTATGGTATAAGTCCTTTTACAAGCGCTTGGATCAACTCCATTGGTTTACATAGAACACAATGGGTTTAGACACCATCTTATCCCTAGCTCTTGAAGCTCTCGGCTTTCTGGCTTTGCGCTCTGGATCTAGCTCTCGACTTTGACTTTGGCTCTTGGCTTTGGCTCTGGCTCTTTGGCTCTGGCTTTGGCTTTGGCTCTTTGGCTCTGGCTTCTCTGAGCTCTTAGCAGTCTGCTTGACCTCCAAGTGACTATGTCAACAACTTTCTACTCTCTAGTTTTCCACTCGACCTCCAAGTGACTCCAAGGCTCCTTCAGCTGCTCTACACTTCATCTTTTGCTCCCGTATTCCCTCAATCCTACTCTCTCGGTTCCTTTGAGGTAATTTTCTAGCTTTTTGGCTGCCCCAGTCATTTCTCTGCATATGATCATCTCTCTGCACCTCTGTGGCTTCCCTGCGCCTTGTCAGTTCGAATGGACATCTGGCTTTGTGGCTCTCTGGCTTCAAAATGCATCATTACTTGAAAAAAACACTTGCTTGCAGCGTGGCATGAGGATCTAGAGCAGTTAGAGAGGTTTCGGGGCCTTCTCTTAGGCAAAAACCCGAAAATGGAGAAAATTTTATTACACAAAGATTTTTGGAAAATACACTATTGGACGTCATTTTCGGACTTGAAATCCCATTCAATTGCCCCTAAAATCCCTATCGGGTCCGCCATTAGGCATTATATTGCATCGCATTAACATATTGGGCAAGATCCCAAATACATGGGAAAACATTCAAAAACTCGACAAAATCCTTTTTATCAGACTTCAAATTATATCGAAATCGCCCTAATATCGCATCGGGTATGCCTTGGGTCACTTTCACAAGCTCCACCATCGATCTAGGTGATCTTCAATCCAACGGTCCACATGCAATTTCGGGCGGCTAAAGGGTACAAAGGTTACTCGCCTGAAAAGGTGGTTTCTCTGCTCCTCCGCCAACCCACGCATCGTTCATTGTATGGGATTAGGCGGAGCCAACCCAATACTGCCTGAGGCCCGCCTAAAATCCCGCTTTATCGGAACTCAAATAAATGGAACCAAATTTATAATTCCCTTTTGGGTCCACTTTATCGCTTCGGGCGTCCTTCCTTTGTATTTCGGTTTTCATGCCGAAATGTGCCAATACACAGAAAAGTCCATTTTAATGGAACTCAAAACTTATCGAACCACGCTTATAAAGTCCATTGGGTCTGGCATTATCACCCCTTTTACATCACTGTGAGGCGATGTTGTGATGCAATCTATTGCAATTGCAAGTCATGTTGGCCTGTGGGTTTGTCCTTTGCCTCGTTGCATCATCGATGCCGATCCATTGATATCGGTGATCTCAATCGCATTGCCCGAGGTCCTGCCATCGAACATAGGCCTATCTCCGATCTGATATATCAGAGATCAAAGATCAGGAGTCTCTTCCCTTTCCTCTTAAGTTCGCCTCTTGGACCCTCTTTGATGCAATTTCCATTTATAAGGGTTTTTTTGCCATTTTTAGGGGATTTTTCCTCTTTTTCTAAAGAACAAAGGGCATCTTCTTTCTGTGATAACTTTGCATCCTAAGTCCATTTTTTCCCATTCAAGTTGTAGTAGATTCAGAATGAAAATATCTCTGCCATGGGGCTATTTCCAGGAACTTCCTTGGACTTTCATTTTCCTTTGTGAGGAACACTTAGACATAGGAGTCTATCCAAAATCCATTTTGGATCATGCCTTCCCACTAAAAGAACTTTTGGTCTCGAAAAGACTGATATACTAATCTGAACAGTAAATGAGAGTAATATCACCCTCTTCTTTCAGCCTCCATACACTTGCCTTTACATAGTGCCTCTGAACCAAAGTCTTTGGCCACTTTCCTTCCTGGATGTGCTAGTCCTCCTAGCAAGAACTACCTTCCTCCTTGCCTTCCTACAGAACTCTTATTGAAATGGTCATAGAATTTAGTTTGAACTTCTCTGCCTTGATTATTGATCCAAGGTGGCTCAAACAAATGTGAAGTAAATCTGCTCCACAACTTTCATTTGTACCTGTTTGACAAGTTGTCAACAACGACTGTTAACAACAACAGAAATACAAACAACAACTAGATGGTCTAAACTCTTGCTTCAACAAAAGAAACAGATTTCACATCTTGTGAACACCTCCATGTCTTGCATCTGCGTACAAATGATGGACTAGATAACAAGCCCACAAAACGTGCCTTTAAAACAAATGACCCTTGAAGTTAAGCATGTAGAAAAAGACCATTAGGACTCTTTTTAGAAAGATGAAACACTTCATCATTATCTCCATCTTGGAGACCAAGTTAACTTCTCCCAAGTCAACATTGCATCACATGCATGTCAAAGCAATCAACCCTACAAGTTAATTACACATACATGTTCAAATACAAGGAAATCATCTACATCCCTATATTCATGCACAACATTATTCTGCATGCATTTCATCCTTCAACTTTCGCTTAAGCACACTATACTTTTGAAGCTGAATGAACTATAATGTTGCAGCAACAAAGTGAGTCTCCTACTCAACTTCTCCATTCACCTTCTTCGGAAAATCCTGCAACTTGCATTCCATTAACAAAGAAATGCAAATAGATGCATCAATAGACATGCAATATTAATCGGATAAGAACTCTAACCGTTTCTTACCAATCCCTTTCAAAGGTACTACCTTTGTCTGCACATTAGCATCAACATGTGAATCATCCTGAAACACATCAATCATGGAATCTTCCTTTCCATTTCTACCATCTTCTCTTTCCACTTTCTTCAAATTTTGTGGAAGCATTGTTGGATTCAAAGTCCAACCCTTTTCAGCAAGATGCCCTTGCTTATGGCAGTAAGTGCACTGCATGTGCATCCTCTTGATAGCATGACTTGCCTTGTCCAATGGACCTTTGGCTCCTTGCTTCCTTTCCTTCAAAAGTTTACTGTATGTGGCCATTCTCTTCCAACATCTAGAACATTATGGTTATCCAAACCACAAAAGGAACAAGCAATTCTTTTCCCATATCTATGTGGAAATTTATCATGCTTTGCAAAATCAAAAGGAAGATGATTAGAACCATATTTATACCTTTCTCTTTCACCTTTATTGCCTTCATGAGGAGGTGAAGCAAATGAAGAAGTGGCTTCCTTTGGAACACCATCAACCTCTTCAAGGTTGTTAGAGTTTTCACAACTCTCTGGTTCAAGTGTATGCTTCCGAACACCTGCATCTTGCAAATGATGTTTCAAGCTATTGCATTCCTCTTGAATGTAATCTTCACACTCTTGAGGTAGAGGACCTGAAATGAAACTCCTTGGAACTGTTTCAATGGCCTTCATCGTAGCTTTGGAACTCTCTCCATAAGCTTGTCCATAGCCAAAACCCAGATACTTAGGCCTTTCCTCAACCATTATTGGTTCAACAATACCTTGTGCATGCTTTCCCAAGCCCTTTCCTTCATAGCCCAACTTGGACACTAGCTTGGAACCTATGCCTCTAGTATGTTTTTTAAAAGAACCAATAAAAGCATTCTTAGAAGAATTTTAAGACAAACAGGAACTATTTACCTCTTCTTCAAGCTGATATTTGATTAAGGCCTCTTTGGCAACAAAGAGTTATGCCTCCAACTCATGCATCCTTTCCAGGTTCATATTTGCAATATGAAGTTGCCTCTCCATTTCCTACAATTTGTCAGAAAGCAACTGCTTCTCTTCCTCCACGGAATTCACCTGCTCTCTAAGTATGCTGATCTTCCTTCCATCCTCATACATTTCTCTCGCCATATCCATCATGGTGGCCAAGTCTTCCTTCATGTATTCATCAAAGAATCTTGTGAAGAAAGAAGAATTTGAGGAATCACTTGTAGAATTTATCATTACACCAATGAACAAAAAAACTTCAAACAAGATTAACAAAGAGATTATTCAGCAACCTTTTGCAACAAACCTCTTGTGCTTCAGGATTGCTTTGAGGTACTTTCGGATAGAAGAACACCTTCAACCCTTCTTCCTTCTTGTCCTTCCTGGACTAAGCTATCAATAGCTTTCCCTTCAGCTCTGCAAACTCAAACAATAGTCAGTCTACAAACAACCATACAATCAACCTCTAATTGTTTAAACACCTTTCAGACAAGCAATCTTGCTCTATCAATCAATCATTCTGATGTAACCTTCTTTGAAGGTGGGGTTAATCAATCTCAAGCTCTGATACCACCTGATCTGGAAATTGGGCACTTAGGCTTCTTGTCTAACTTACAAGAACCTCTCCCACTTCCAAAGCTTAAATATTCCCAAGTCTTTATGATTAACCAATGTGGAATTAAATACGTGCTTGAAAATAAGGTGTATGCTGGTGTTTATTTTTGATTGTTTATGTGCTTTAAAATTCTGTTGTTTATGCTAATATAACATACATATAACAGTAAACAAAGTAGCCACAAAGAAAAGACATAAAACAACAATTTAATTAGGAGTTCACCCAAAACTCTTGGGCTACATATCCATGAGCTCTAGTCAACTCGACTAGGATCTTTGGGATTATGGTATAAGTCTTTTTACAAGCTCCTGGCTCAACTCCATTGGTTTACATAGAACACAATGGGTTTAGACACCATCTTTTCCTTGGCTCTTAAAGCTCTCAGCTTTCTGGCTCTGCGCTTTCGCTCTGGCTCTTGACTCTGGCTCTGGCTCTTGGCTCTGGCTCTTGCTCTAGCTCTTGGATCTGGCTTTGGCTCTTTGGTTCTGGCTTCTCTGAGCTCTTAGCAATCCACTTGACCTCCAAGCGACTGTCTCAACAACTTTCTGCTCTCTGGTTTTCCACTTGACCTCTAAGTGACTCCAAGGCTCCCTCAGCTGCTCTGCACTTCAGCTTTTGCCCCCCTATTCCCTCAATTCTACTCTCTGGGCTCCTTTGAGGTAATTTTCCAGCTTTTTGGCTACCCTAGCTATTTCTTTGCGTATCATCATCTCTTTGTGCCTTTACGGCTTCCCTGCTCCTTGTCAGTTTGAATGGCCACCTAGCTTCGTGGATTTGTGGCTTCAAAATGCATCATTGTCTGAAAAAATGCTCACTTGCAGCATGGCATGGGGGTCTGGAGTGGTTACAGAGGTTTTTGGGCCTTCTCTTAGGAGAAAAACCCGAAAACGAAGAAAATTTCATTACATAGAGATTTCTAGAAAATACACTATTGGATGTGATTTTCCGACTTGAAATCCCATTCAATTTCCCATAAAATCCCTATCGGGTCCACCATTAGGTGTTATATCGCATCGCATTAACGTATTGGGGGAGATATTAAATACACGGGAAAAAATTCAAAAACCCAACAAAATTCTTTTTATCGAACTTCAAATTATATTGAAATTGCCCTAATATCGCATCAGGTCCGCCTTGGGTCACTTTCACAAGCTCCACCGTCAATCTGGGTGATCACCAATCCAATGGTAAACATGCGGTTTCTAGTGGCTAAAGGGTACAGAGGTTACCCACCCGAAAAGGCAGTTTCTCTGCTCCTCCGCCAAGCCACGCATCGTTCATTTTATGGGATCGGGTAGAGCCGACCCATTACTGCTTACCGCCTGAGGCCCACCCGAAATCCCACTTTATCAGAACTCAAATAACATGGCACCACGTTTATAATTCCCTTTCGGGTCCGCTTTATCGCTTCTAGCATCTTTCCTTTGTATTTCGGTTTTCATGCCGAAATGCGCCAATACACAGAAAAGTCCCTTTTACCAAAACTCAAAACTTATCGAACCGCACCTATAAAGTCCATTAGGTCTGGTGTTATCACCCCTTTTACATCACTGCGAGGTGACGCTGCAATGCAATCTATCACAATCGCAAATCGCTTTGGCTCGGGGGTTCTTCCTTTGCCTTGTGGCATCGCCAACGCCGATCTGTTGATATTGGTGATCGCAATTGCATTGCCCGGGGTCCCGCCATCAAACACAGGCCTATCTCTGATCCAATATATTGGATATCAGAGATCAGGGGTCTCTTCCCTTTCCGCATAAGTCCACCACTTGGACTCTCTCCAATGCGATTTCCCTTTATAAGGGTTTGTTGCCATTTTTAGGGGATTTTTCCTCTTTTTCCAAAGAACAAAGGGCATGTTCTTTCTGTGATAACTTCTGCATTCTAAGTCCATTTTTTCCCATTCAAGTTGTAGTAGATTTAGAATGAAAAGATCTCTGCCATGGGGCTATTTCCAGGAACTTCCTTGGACTTTCATTTTCCTCTATGAGGAACACTTATGAGTCTATCCAAAATCCATTTTGGATCAGTACCAAACCTATTTGGCCTTTGCATCATTAATATGAGGTTAATTCTCTTAGTTAATTCATGATTATTATACTGGTTTATATGTGGATGATGTGGATGTTGTTTATTGGGTATTTCTGTTGTTATTATGATGGTTATGAACATGTATTATGACAGTGGCTATGTATGGATCTCATCATGTTTTTACTTGTAAATGAATGAACAATGTATCTATGGCCTAATAGATAAAATTGTAGCTAATGTGTTGGGGCATCAATGGTTCTTAGCCATTCTCAGATAAGTATGAGACCCCTATGCTCAGTTCTATTGTTAAAACTTGTAGCTTTCATGTTTGTGACATGTTTAACAAAATTCCTGTCATCGCTAGTAGGGGTCTAGTCTAGTGCTTGGTGTTTTTGCAAATGTATCCTTGTTCCGCTATGAAATTTCATTTTTGAAGGTGTCATTGATTTCTAGCGAGTGACCTGGGATTTGGGCCTGAAAAAGTGGCACAAATCCTAGATTCCTAGGCACAACACTGGGGAAAAAATTCCCCAAAATATCCCTTGCTGTGGGAGTGTTTGGAGCCTCTTAGACACACCTTGGTCCATATCAAGGGAGAGTCTAGGGGTTTGATGCAATAAAACTTCAGTTGGTCTCAGGGGTTGGTTAGGTGAGTGTTTGGGATGGCTTCTAGGAGTTTTGTTGTTGATGTGCAAGGTTTGTATGATGTGTTTCACTGGTTACACTTCCTTAACTGACACATAGGGAGTCAAATCATATCATAGTAACTTCTTGTCACATGTTTACCCCGATTGGCTAGTTACTTAGGTAGATGTGGGAGGAGGGTGTTACAGTGTGGTATTAATGTTGGTTCCATTCTCTTTGAGTGGTTTCTAGTTTCTATTTTCCTTGTGTGATATCTGATACCATAGAGTGGTATTAGAGCAGGTTTTGTTCTCTTTGGGTGGTGTTTGGTACCTATTCTTTTTTGGTGATATTTGATACCACAGGGTGGTATCAGATCATGGTTCAACACTTGGACTGGATGGGAAGAATGTGTTTGTCATGCATGCATGTAGGTTGTATATGCGCTTGCTATGTATGCATGGTAGTGGTAATTGTTATAGTTGTGTTTCCATATAGTAGTTGATGATGTTGTTGTTGGGATGTGTTTGTCATGAATTCAGGTCAGTTGTATATGAATGTTTTATGCATGTCACTGCCTATAAGTTTTTGTGCATGCATTTTTATGGTTATGTTTATGCATGCATAATAGGTTAGATATACATTGTGAGGTTGTTGTAGGAATTTTAGGTCATCATGATGTTGTTGGTATGTTATTATGCTGACGTGTTGACTGAGGTGAAGAAGGATAAGAAAATCATTAGAATGAGGTTGCAACGCTAGAATTTGGGGTAAGATAAGATCATAATACATGTATTGTATGTTTGGCATGCAAGCATGTTAGTTAATGGATTGTTATATGCATTAGGGTTATATACATGTTTGTCATTTTATTCTTGTTGTGCTTACATGCATGGTAGATGCTAGTGAATCAATGTGGTCATATAGTCATGAATGATCCTAACTTGTTTTTATATGCATTGTTGTTGTTGTTTTATGTTAGTTAACTTGATGATTATGTTATATGTTAACTTGTTGATTTTTATATGATAGTTAACTTGATGATTATGTTATATGTTGTTGATGAGCATGCTATATGTTATATTATTGTTGTTATACGTTAGTTAATTGATGATTAGGTTTATAGAATTAATATATTGATGTTATATGTATCATGCTAAATTGGATTGGCCTATGCAGATGGTTAGGGTTATGACATTTAGGTATGATTCGAATTATTTGTGACATTGTGTTGTACTAATCTAGACTGATCGTACATATGTTATTGGTATGCATGAACGACAAATGTTTATAAGCTTATGATGTGAAAATGATAATTAGTTAATGTTATGGATATCATGATCTTATTTGTGTTTGTGCTGATGTGTTGTGAAATTATATCGTCCTAATTGGATTGATTATGCATACAAGATAGCCTCCCTTGCGATACATTAAGGTACAAGCTTGCCTATCTCATCTACTTTGTGCTTGAATGTTTGATTATGTCATCTATTTGGTGTTTTAGTGTTGGTGTCTATTATGTCGTCTATCTGTTATTGAATGTTTGATTAATCGCATGGTATGAGTATGTGTCTATAAGAGAAATGATCTTGTTTTAAGATGGTTTTACTCACACATATTTGTTGAGATCGCTGACATGTACTTGAGTGTAATAGGTGATAGTTGTAGTATTATGTCTAACGATTATGCCATTGACTATGGATTATGACATGATTGTTAGTATTGGTAAAGGTTGATTTCAAATTGATAGATATGATTGTATTTGGAGCATGTGGTTAACAAGTGTGAGCAGTTGCAAGGTAACATGATTTGTATTAGTATGACAAGGTAAGGTAACTAGTATGTTGTTATGTTTACTTATGCACTGATAGTTATGTGTTTATGGCAGTATGATGCAGGGGATTGCATGGCAAAAGAGATTTCCATGAAATCTTAAAGAAGGCTTGGGTTGAGCTTTCACTAGGAAGCATTGGAAAATTGTGGGGATGGAGTCATGGTGTCTGTTGCTAGCCATGTCCTTTTGTTTTTTTGTGAATTTTTGAACTTGATTTTTTGTTTTGTTTATGTTTGGTGCAAGGCCTTGCCACTTTGTTTGTGGTGTTGTATTGTTATTGATTTTCATGTTTCTCTTCTTGTTTGTTTCTTGTCTTTCCTTTTATGTTTTGAGTCTTAGGAATTGGTTTAGGAAAGAGGAAAGTTAATGGAGCTTGGGAGAAGCTGAAAGAAACCATCAAGTAATATGAGACTTAGATGAAGCTCAGTGCATGAGTAAATGGAATTTGAAGGAAAGAATAATACATCCAGTTGGATTGGTTTGGCCCATTGGGATAATGGACAATGGCAAGACATTCATGAGAAAGCTAACAAGAAAGGTAATGTAAATGAGCTTAAGGTAACAAATGCCTTGGCTATGTTGGGAATTGTTGTTCTCAATATTGTGCATGAATAAAGGAAGTTCTCTTAACCTTGACCTTATGATATTTGGTAATTATGTTGTGATCATGTTTATGCTAATGTTTATTTATATGCATGTATATATGTATGTATGTTGTTGTCTGACAGGATCATGGTTGTTTTATGTTGATGTATATATATATATATATGTATGTATGCATACTGTTATCTAACAGGGCCATCAGGAAATGTTCTTGTTGAGGAATGATTGCTTATGCAGGTGAATGACATGAATAGGTTCCTGGTTCATGAGGAATCAAGTGGGAAGAGTAGCTTGACAGATCCATGAGGTCAATATCATGTGGATATGAATTGATAATATGTGATTATATTATGTCTATGTTTATCTTATGGACATTCTATGTTGGGGGATACATCAGTTAAATGAAAGCAATGAGATCCGTGGCATGATAGGATAAGCATGGATGGTGGAGAGACACTGGAAGCAAGATTGTTTGGTAGAGACAGTATGGTTTTGGATGTGTAGTTCTATTGTTGTGTATATGTTATGCATGTTGTATATTCAATGATTGTACCTATGGTGATGCGTAATGTTGTATATGTAATATTTTGTACATATGATGTTGTATGCCTATTGTGTATATGGTGTTTTTTATATTACTTATGCAATGTTGGGTATAGATGGTGCTATGTACATGTTGGAGATGCGGTGTTGTGTGCATGTTGGATATGCAGTGTTGTGTACATATGATGCTATGTAAATAATGTATATGCAGTGCTATGTACATATGGTGTTGTGTGCTTGTTGTACCTATGGTACTATGTACATATGGTGTTGTGTGCATGACTGTACATGTGGTGCTGTGTACATGTTTTACATGTGGTTCCATGTGTAGGTGGTGTTGTGTGCATGTTGCATTATGTACATGCTGTGTATATGTGGTATTTTGTACACATTGTATAGGTGGTGCAGTGTACACATGGAACTGTGTACATGTTGTGCAGGTGGTGTTGTGTACATGTGATGTTGTGCACATATTGTGCAGGTGGTGCGGTGTACAGGTGGTACTTTGTACATGTTGTACATATGGTATTGGTGTGCATGTGTTATTGTGTGCATGTCATACATGTTGTGTTGTGGGCATGCGGTACTATGTGTGTGCATTTTGTAGTTGTGATATCGTGACATATGCATTCGTGGTGTTATACTCTGTGTACGTATATGTATTGTGTTGTACATTAGGTTTAGGTGTATGTATTGTGTTGTGGTGTACACCGGATGTAGGTGTATGTATTATGTGGTGTTATACACTGGTTGTAGGTATATGTGTTGTATGTCAGGTGTAGGTGCATGTATTGCATGGTGTTTTATGTCGTGTGTGGTTATATGTGTGTGATGCACACTATGTGTATGTGCACATGGTTAAGGAGAAGGCACTAGGTGTTTTTCAAGTGTGGAAATTGATACGGAGTGCATAATAAAGACAAAGGTAGAAGCTAATGATTGATTAAAAGATAAGTATTAGTAGTTTATTTAAGTTTTATTATGCATGTGATTTATGATTATGGTCTATGATGATTACATGTGATCTATGATTCTAGTTTATGATGGTTACATGTGATTTATGATTTTGATCTATGATGGTTGTGTTGAGCTAACCTGATGTGATATCTTGATACATGATGTTTTGGTCAAAGATGCTAGTCTGACTTGTTGTGACAGGAAGATAAAAAAATTGCAAGTATATCTTATTGATGGGCCACTAATGAGCTATGGTTTGAAGTTATTTCAATTTATTTTGAATGTAATGGAAATTATGTGCTTGGTACAAGAAAGCATGAAATGCCCGATTAGGTGGTCGAAATTGATGGAAAGCATTAACAACAACAACAAAAGGATCTGGAACATGCAACAATATTTTGGTAAAGTATTCAAGAGCAGGGCCATTGTGGGATGCTGATACCCAATAGTGTCCATTGATTTCCATGAGCATGTTATGACTGGTATGATGGTTTTGAGGCAGGGATATGCCTTTGTTTTTGGATCTTCTGACGCGAAGAAATATTGTTGAGGGATGGACTGCTTGAGATGGGGGTGCTAATGGAACTTGGAAGGTGTGTGATTGAATGGAAGGGGGTGACCAAATTGCTTGAGGGACTATGTAGCAGAGAAAGAAAGGTTGAGGATATATTTGTTTTGGTCATTAGCATTGCTAGATGGAATCAAATGCACATTGGGAGTGTAATCTGGAACAATGAGTTATTAACTATTCACTGAGAGGAAAAGTGGAAAAGGATTATAACGCTAGACATTGGATGTAGATTTGACCTTGCAGTGGATTCTAGACTTCCTGGGAAGGAAGTGAATCCTGTTATTACTTTGAGGGTGGAGGTGTGAGTCTCTAGATTCCCTGTCGTGGATGTAGACATCGTATCCTTTTATTTTGTGGTTGAGCAAATATGCTTTTTTGTATATCATTATAAACATTGTATTGAGCTGGATTGATAAAGCTCCATAGACAATATGGTTTTTTGCTGGTTGAAGAAAATGTGTATAAGTATATGTTGTTGTTATTATAAATATCGTAATGATTTGTGTTATAAAGCTCCAGTAAAAAATATGATTGTCATATCTTCAATAGTTATAACTGTAAATACTGTAATGAACTGTGTTATAAAGCTCCATAGGCAATATGTTTTGTTTTCAGTGGTTTTCTAGTTTATAGGTTTCACTGAACACCGAGTATGGTGTTCCCCCAAGGGGGAGGGTTCTGTAACAACCCTGGTCAAAATTCCATGTAAAAAAATATAAGACCAAGGTCATCGGACACATATTCCAAGATGAATGGTGGAAAAAACATCCTAGTGGGTGTTCATTCGATTTATTATGGCTAAGTAAATTGGCAAGGGAAATGGAAAAGGCTTTGGAAAGGAAAAATGGAATTTTTGTCACTTGTATTTATGAAAATAATGGAAATTAGGAGAAAAGAAAGGCGAAAGGTCACAAGTTGCATGTGAGGAGGAAAATGAAGGAAAATAATGGAAATTGAAGAAAATAGAGGCATCATTGATAAAAAGGCTTCTGAGGATCAGTGGGCAGGATTGGTCAGTGTTACCTTTTGTCAATTCAATTTTGGAGCTCTCATTCTATTATCTCTCTCTCATAATCTTGGACACTTAGAGTTTTCTTGGAGAAATCTTGGAGAGTGTGGCATACTTGAATGCTTGAAGAAAGAAGGAAAAGGAAGAGTAGGAAATCACAAGAGAACATCAAGATCAACAACTACAATGGGTTTTGCTTGTAGGTACCGAGTTGCATGTATGTTTTCCTCACTAGTTTTGGCATTGATGGAATATGCATGTGGTTTATTGGTTATGATCTGCCATTGTTCACAAGTTTGAAGTCTGTTTTGATTTGATACAGTCATAGAACTCTACTAATTTTCATGGATCCAATTTGGATCATAAAGCTTGCCTGCTTTGCTGACTGAAGAAACTACACAGACATGCTAGATAGACACCCTGTGTTTTTCATTGTCTCCCTAAAAAGATGTGCATTTTTTCCAACTAGTCACCCAATTAGCCGACCTATTGCTCACCCGGAAAACTGCGCAGTTTTCATGAGAAGTCACCCACTGCCTAGCATCTCGCTCAACTCAGAAAATGCACAAAGATGTTTAGTAGACTAGCCTCCCAACAATTGTACATTTTTTCCAGCAGACTCCCACAACCCATTGCCAGCTCCCTAGAAACATTGCACAATTTTTCCAAGCAAGCCTCCTGCAACCCACTGCCACCTCCCTAGGGAAAGTGCACAATTTTTGTTGCCAACCCCTCTGATGCTTGGAATACTTGGTTTGAAAATTTGCATAGATCTTCCCTCCAATTGAACCAGATCATGCAGAAAGTCAATGCTGATTCAGATTTCCCATCTCTGTCTCCTAGTGACCTTTGCGCAATTTTCACAGGTAGTGCCTGGAACCTTCATTGTTGTTTGAAATATTCCTTGCATAGTTTCAAGATCCTTTTCCTCTCTCCCGGTCACCTACATATAAAATCAAAGGATAATGCATTATGGTAGACTAGGAGTTTTCTAGATTTGATGTTGTCTTGTAATGAGCGATTACAAATACAAGTACATGGATGAAACATGACATGACAATGAATGGGATGAACAAGGAGAGCACATGCAAGGATATTTGTTCACAAATGGATGAACAAGGAATGCATGTGAGAATATTTTTTTGCAAACAAATGAATAAGGAATGCATTCAAGGAGATTTGTTCATGAATGGACAAACACATGAAGCATGTCAAAGTACAAGTGAAGGAGGAACATGCACGTGCAAACATCAAGACCATCAAAGACTCCACACACCTTGTCATGCAGACGTGAAGGTATGATACACAAATAGCACATCCATCACTCAGTAACACTACATCTCGACATGGACACTAGCAGCAGCATGAACATAACAACATTGTTGTGTCAAGTCATGCCATGAGTCATCTCTGCCACATCACTACTGTGGGACATACTGTTGTAAATCAATGTAATGTAACATGGAAGTCCAAGAGACCCACATGTAAATATGAAGAGTCATGTAATTCAGAGAGTCATGAGGGAAGTCGAATAGTCACAAGGGTCAGTTTTACCCTTGGATATAAATACCCCTCATTTGTACATGCAAAAGACTTTTCACCTTGGCTCCTCCCACATAGCCTTGAGAGTCTGTAGTATTTTCTTTGAGGAGTGAGAAGTGGCTCCAATGCCCCACTATTAGGGTTAGGGATCTGTGGTGTACCAATGTGTCTTGGAATTTTCTCTTAATTCAGAAGCCTGATAATAGGCCAGCACATTTTCCCACATGTATTATACTTGTTTGTAAGACTATTCTTTGGACACTTCTAATGCATGTTGCTTTAACCCGTGTTAAAACAATTGAACTATTTCGATTGTTCTAATACATATTCTTACACAAATGTGTTTTATAAGTGGTTAATGTTGTCTCGTCTGTGTGGGCTATCTTTCTGGACACTCGACAAAACCTTTCCCAAAAACTTGTTATAACAACTGTCACACTCATGTGGACTACTCTGCTGGGTGTTGTACGTGCTATCTATTCACTATGTGTATGTGACTGCCACATCCATGTGGACTTCTCTACCAGAAGCTGTGCATGTCCTTTTGTGTTGGGTGTCCCTAACAAATTTGCGGCTAGTCCCTTTCGACCTGAGACTCATTTCCACCCTCTCCCTCCACGGTGAAAGAATCTTGACACCAGTAACACTAAGAATTCACTAGACACATGAACCTCGATGTTCGAAGACAAAGTATACCACTCTCATGTGCTAATAAGCAAGAACTAAGGCAAACATTTAAGATAATGGAAACTGGGTCATCATACTAGATGGGACTCCTACACCAAACAGTGTGAGGTCTAGTTGGGACTTCATACCGGGAGATCCCCTGAATGTTGGCGGGTCCAACACCATCAATGTCTTTGATAGATAAATCTTCCATAGCTTTTATTAACTCAATTGATTTATCTATAGACTATGTCTTCATCGTTGTAGTAACTGCTGAAGTAGAAGCCCCTGTTGTTGATGTACCTCTGATTGGAACTGTTGTTAGGGGAATGACTACTAATTGAGTTGATTGTTTTTATTTTTCCTATAGGGGTTTTTCTATTTCAGTCTTCATTTCTTTAGTTTGTCCATTCTGTTCAATGATGATTTTGAACATATCTTCTTTCTCCTTTTCTAGTTGACCAAATTCCTTTGTTTGTGGATCTTCAGAAGATGGAAGTTTTAGATGCTTCTTTAAGGTTGCAATGTCAACATTTTTTCTCTTAATGATCTCCTCAACAAAATTTACATCACTGGGATCATATCCTAGTTTAATCACCAATTATTCTAAAGACTTTATCTTGGTGTCTTTAGATAAAGAAGATATTTTTTCTAATTTTAATTGAGACTGAATATTGTTAACTGAAGCCTGAAGTCTGGATGTTTCCATTGCAGACTTTGTCAGAGTAGAATATAGAATTTCACCTGTCTATTTATGCAAGTCCATTCAATCAATAGGATGAATTTGATCAATGTTAAAAGAGAAAATGGACATTTTGTAGTCATCCATAGACTTAGGAAAAGGAACTTCAGCTTCAAGGAAAGTTATTTGCATTTTTCCTTTCTCAGTATCAAAAGAAGAGAGAAGTTTGTGTTGTGATGATGTTGTTTGTCTCCAGAATTGAGAATAGGTTGTAGCTTTCAGAATTTAATTCTTCTTTTTTTATTTCCCTATATCTTGTAAATATAATTGGTTCTACCTGATCACAAGCTAATTCTCTTGATTGAGATGTTTCTAGTGGATCTTGTGAAGCTAAAGATGATGGTGAACCTATAAAAAATTATTCATTTTGAGGGAAAGTAGAAGCATAGGGACCTGTTAAAACTTTTGTAGACTATGTATTCTCTCCTAGCAAAGACTCTTTTGCTGGATTGGTTTTCTGCCTCTTTTTGTATATTTGAAATTATTTCCCTTTTGGTATTTATATTTCTTTTCCTATGGCGCTAGAGTCCGTGATGTTGTGGAAGAAAGTATATATTCCTCTACCTCTTGCAATGTGTTTTCTTGCCATTCATCTTGATTCATATATTGTTCAATTTCAGGTCTAGGAGTGTGAGCATAAGGAGTAGTTTTTTGCTCTACTCTCAACTTTGAGATAATTCCTAAAGTATCATATGACCAAGTGAAACCGAGTTAAAATTTCATTTGTTTAAGGATAAGATCTGCTTCTTTCACTGTTGTCCTAGCATTACAAATGAAAGGCCCAACCCTTTTTTATTATTTTAAACTGAGATTTATGTTTGACTGAGATAAAGTGCGGCTCATCCATATTTATCATTTGCCTAATATACTCTAATGCAAAAATTCTTATGGGAACAAATTTAGGCAATTTATATGGAGGTAATTGACATCCATACACTCTAATCTCAGTGTAATTTTGATATGGGTACCAATCACCTATCTTTGTCTATTCATTGAGATGTATAATTCTCTTAATCTCAGGTCCAATTCTAGGTTCAACATCACTGTTAAGTAGGCAAGAAAATCTATACAAAAATTGGTCTACATAATCATTGATTGTGAATTCATTGATATTCTTCCTTACTAAGGAAGTCCAATGAATTACAGACTGTACATTTCCCTATTCATCCAATTTTTGTTGTGCAAATTGAAATCTATCTACTTGAGGAAATAAAAACAAATAAACAAAGACTAAAGCATGCTCGAAAACACCTTCTGTAGAAAATTTGAGAAATTGTTCATGGATGACTTCTTCTAATATTTCACTATAATGAAAAATAATTGAAGGCTTTTCTCCTACTGAGAATATTGATAGAAAACTTATGATTTCTTCATCAACCCATTGATCGGTTTGATAGCCCAATAAATAAGAAACTATAGAAATGATTTTTTTGTCATTTTCATAAACAAATTGGAACTTCAATGACTATACTGCTTTGAAAACACTCCATTAACTGTAGACGCCATGATCAAGTAGACATTATATCAACACTCAATATCTTGAGGTTGGGTTGTGTTATATTCTTTCCACGACTAGCCCATGTAGTTAACTATGGGGGTAGAAAGGGGGTGGAGCCCCCCTTCGTTGCGCCGATTGTGTAGCGGGGGAGGGGGGGTCACAGGGGGTTTGAGGGGTGTAGGTAACCCCACTCTATGGGGTCTGGGGCAACGCCCTAGATAATTTTGTTTTTGGACCCTATATTAGGTTGGGTGGACCTACCTATAGTTTTGTGCATGATTTTTTGCACATGGTTTTGGACGCAATGGTTTTCAGTCCATGGTTTTGGACGCGATGGTTTTTCGGTCCATGGTATTGGATGCTTTGGCATGTATAAATATGTATTGTAACATTGAAAGGAAAATAATGAAAAATCAAGCTGGTAGTCTCGGTTTTGGGATCCAGGGGAAAATCTCTGTGTATATGTATTTTATGTGTTATGATCTCACATTGTTTATTTTTTGTGTTTTAGAATTCTTATGCAGGTAATTTATGTACAGAGTTAAAACCTACATTTGGTTAGAGCTATTTTGGCTTCAAGGGGACATCTTTGTTGCTGAGGGGTTTCACTCAGGCCTGTGGTAGACCCCGTTTAGTGGGAGATCTGCGGGATCAATTCTGGTGGTGAAAGAGGATGGTGAGCAATGTAAAGATAGAGATCGAGAAATTTAATGGTCAGATTTTTGAGTTATGAAAACTCAAGATGGAGGATCTATTGGTGGATAAAGATTAGTGGGTCGCGGTAGATCTAGGTACTAAACCAATGAGAGTGTTCGATGATGAATGGAAGAAGTTGGACCGGAAGGCTAAGAGCACAATACGATTGTGTGTCTTAGATTCAGTATTGTTGAATGTATCAGGGGAAGCTACGGTGAAGGCTTTGTGGGACAAGTTAGGGACTTTGTACCAATCTAAGTCTCTCGTGAATAAACTATTCCTTCGGAAAAAGTTATATAACCTAAGGATGAAAGATGGAAACTCGGTGACAGAGCATCTAAACACATTTAATACTGTGGTGAGCCAGTTATTATCTGTTGATGTTAAAATTTCAGATGAAGATAAGTGCATCAGTTTGTTGTGTTCTCTACTAGATTCGTGGGATAGTCTGATTATTGCAATAAGTAGCAATACAACTGCCTTGTAGTTTGATGAAATAGTCTCATCCTTGCTGAAGGAGGAGATGAGACAGAAAAATATGGAGATCCAGAATGGTGATGCCTTTTTTGTACGAGGATGGTCCCAGAAAAGAAACAAAAATAAGTCATCGAGTGGGAGATCTAAATCTAGAGGGAGATCTAAATCTGCAGGAAAACCTGTAAAGGTGGTTCACCAGAAATGTGGAAAGGAAGGGCCGTACAAAAGGGACTATAAATCTAAAGCTCTTGATAAAGGAAAGGGATTTGATGATGCTCCTCTTGCAAAGGCGAAAACCACCTTAGATGAAGGTGGCGATGTGTACTTGGCTTCTTCAAGTACACATGTAGATCATGAGGCATGGTTTATTGACTCAGGTGCATCCTTTCACTTCACTCCCCATAGAGACTGGTTCTGCAAGTATGAGAAATACAATGGTGGTGATGTCTTCTTAGGGGATGATAGGAAGGCTAGAATCGTTGGTCGGAGAAAAGTAAAGTTGAAATTGCAAGGTGGAAGGATTAGAACACTTCTGGGTGTTTTGCATATTCCTGCATTGGCCAGAAATCTGATTTCTATAAGCAAGCTAGATGATGTAGGTGTAAAAATAGTGTTCGAGAAAGATATCTGCAAGATGGTTCGGGGAGCACTGGTATTGATGCGGGGAGTTCAGATTGGAACTCCATACAAGCTGCAAGGTAGCACTGTTGTTGATGGGTGCAACAACTTTGTGGTTCTTGAAAGTGGAGTATAAAATCTAGTGGTCTTTGGAGAGAAGACCATGCTGTGGCATCAAAGGCTTGGACATATTGGAGAGAAGGGCCTTCGAATACTTCATGGTAAAGGTATG